>JADDOH010009737.1:0-48429 GCA_016648135.1 Agrypnia vestita
GTTATTTCAAAGTGAAGACATCATAAATTATTACTAGCGCGTTTTAATGTTGCCCGGCGACTTCGGCAATATCCATCAAATTGTCGGTGTAAAAATTGATAACGGAAATCGAAATTCTACTTTCGACTAATTGCAAATTGAATATTCGGGTTTTACAGGCTAACGACTGGAGGCCAGATTCTATTAGAGATATGTCCGGCGCTCGCCGGGAATGATTGATATCTTTTATTGCTACTGTTTTACTGCTAATGGGACCATATAAATACATATTGCTGCTAGCAATAAGTATAAAACAGAAGTTTGAACGAATGCGTGTGTGATAATGAAGTGTCAGAAGGATTCCAATGTGACGAGTAATGGATTGCTTTTAATTTCATCATTTATTGAATTCAAGTAATTAAATATTATTTTTCTTCTTGTGCCCCACCCATTCAATGTTGGCTGTCATCACTTTATTTGCAGTGGCTCTGCAGTAAACTGACAAAATCATTATCTATGGTTTTTCATCCATGATGTTCTTCTTCCAGGGCCTCGAGTTCCGGCAATCTTTCCCAACACTGTGAGGTTCAAGTCCCTATTCATCTGATCTATAACATCTTCATTCGTAACTCTGTCCATTCAGATAATTTTGGGAATTCACGTCTCAAATGCTTCATGTCACCTTAAAAATTCCTCGATAAGCGTCCATAATATACAATATTCAGCACAATTCGAATCCTTAGAATTTGCTCAATTCCTAATTTTTCTGGACTAATTCCTCTATTTGTGAAAAAATGTAACAAAATTATAGATGAGTAAACGATCATTTGAATTATTAAAAATTAACTTTTCTGAATAAACCATGGGATTCAACCGGAGTAAAATTCGAATTCAAAATTCAAATGTTTCTTGTTATCTGTTTCTTGCTTAACTTTCATATTTGTCTTTGATTGTCTATGTTTTTGTTTCCTCATTGGAGGAGTAATCTATGCCTGGACGTTTTCTTTGTTTGTTTTGTTTCTATGACTTTCTAATTTATGCTCTATACTTGTAATTAGTCTACAGTATACTTTGTATCTTCCTGAAGAAGGGACCGTTGGTTCCCGAAACATGTCGAGTGTTTTAAAATAAAATTAGTGGTTCAAACAAAGTGAATTGTTTTAATTTTTAATAATTTAAAATGTTACCACAAAGTGAATTTGCATTCATTGAAGAAGATCTTGAATTTCGCTCCTGTTGAATCCCATGGTTTATTCAGAAAAATTACAATTGTTACGCAATTTGTATCACGCGTGATAATAATAGCGTATCACACATGGGACTAACCTCTTGTCTCAAAGATTTGTCGCCTACTCTACTACAACGCGATCTACACATGTCATATACATGATTTTCCCCAAAGATGTCATCCTATCTCATCATAGAAATACTAATAATTTATTTTTTCTTGTTCCAGACTCGCGGCCATTCTCTGCTGTGCGCTAGCGTGGGTCTCGCTCAGCGAGGCCGCCAGCATTAAAAAGACTTCAGAAAACTCCTCTTCAAAAACCGGCGTGAAGTTAGCCAAGAGCAGCAACACCCTGACGAACCACGAAGTCTTCACCAAACTCGGGCTCACGAGGCTGAGGATCCCGGCCAGCCACAGCAGGAAGCGGCTGGCGGTCGAGTCCAGGCGCCACTACAGCCCGGACGACTCCAAGATGTTCGTGATCAAGCTGCCCCCGAACCCCTACTACTACACCCACACCAGGCCCGAAAAGAAAGAGAACCTGAAGCACACCAGCAAGAAGGTGCCGGTCGGGTTCAAGTCCAACGGGAAGCCCGGGAGAATCTACCACTGGAACATTCCCGTCCTGAAGAAGCTGACGGGCACGCAGAAGCACCACTCCAGGTCTCAGCTGTCCCGGCACGACGACAGCGACATCTTCGACATCCAAAAGACGCCCACCTGGACGGACAGCCACCACGTCAACGAGTCCCACGACAAACTGGACTATTTGAAGCCGCTGAAGCACGTGAAGAAGACGCCCACGTATTACGTCCCGGCTAAACCGAAGAAGACGTCGTCGTTCATGAAGTACTTCTCCGGAAACGGAAAGCCCAAGTCCTTCTACGTCATAGAAAAGAGTAAAAAACCGACGCACTTCCAGAGATTGTTACCGTAGAGTACGGAATAACTTGCCAGTGTACTATTTTAAGTGCTTATCTAGTTGTTAAGGACCTTTTTTTATACCCTCGTGCTATATCTAGCGTTAGGTTGAGGAGTGAATAATTGTTTATGGACGGGGTCCGCGAGTGAGTATGTTGCGCCTACGTAAGTCATTGCTATGGAATGTTGATTAACGATCAAAATATTAAGGGTTTTGTAAGAGCTCAGTACTTAATTACTGTAACCATGTTATGCACACGATTTTTTACAAATAAAACTTATGAAATATGTTTTTTATTTTCGTTTCCATCCTGATCTTCGTCGAACACATCGTAAAATAAAATAAATTAATATTCAAGGTATATTATGGATGACTCACAGAGACGCAGCTATGTTTTTACATTTAAAAGTAGGTATGGAGGTCTTTTTGGGTGTTCACAGTACTTACGACCTATCGTACGGCTGGCTTAAGTGATCACTTTACATAGTGTAACGTTCACAATTCCTCCCATGATAGACTACTACATCTATAAAATTTTTGGAAGTTGTATATACGTCTAAATTGCACAACTTCTTCCATATACGAGTTGTATTTTGACTACCGTCACCTGCAGTCGAAAGCTTTGTCATTCCCATAATCCAATACAGATGTCACTAGTATAGATAGTAGAGGTATCTATATTTTGATTGGAGTTTTTTTACAAAGACATTAATATTTTTACTTATTTCTAATATTTAAATAGAATATTTAAAAAAATATTCGCTTTCATACAAGTCAAATAAAATTATTAAATTTCAATTATTTAATTGATTTTATTAAAGCGAATAAATATTTAATTCCATAAAAGTTACCGTGGTGCTGCTGACACTAAAATGCAATCTTTGTTATCGCTTATCTCCGCAACTGTAGACATTTCACCCAAAGTACAAAGAATGTTTTCTATTCGAAATTGAATGAAGAAGACTTCCCCGAAGTTTTTGCTACTAGGTGCGAGACATCGTTTGGAACAGAAAACCTGTCGGCACTTACGCCTTTACGTATGAAAAGTTAACAAGCGGTGTCGCTGAAAAATTAAAAGCGTACCTGATCTAAAGTGTGTGTGAGTATATAGTGTGTAAGTATATATAGTCGTAAGTATATAGCTGTAATGATGCTAATGACCGCACAAACGCGGCAGAGTGAGAAGATATCTTCCATCTGTGATGCATCACGTTTTCAATGGTAAAGAAAGAGAAAAAAGATCTATCTATTCAATCTCTCGTAACTACATGTGCAAATTTTGGATAGAATATATTACATTTTTAACATAATTATAATGTCTTTTGAAGCATATTCCCACCCAAATAACAATAAACACATTAAGCATTATTTTTATCTTTAGTTTTTTTTTGTAAAATCGACGTATTGGTCAGATAAATGTAATCAAAAATCGACATTGAGATTTTCTGTGGATTTTTTTCATGTTGAAGACGCCGCTGTCATGTGCCAATCAGCTGCTAAATTTCGGCGAAAGAACCTTCTATCTGTGTCCTTGTTTCCCTTGTCTCGGAGAAGTGAAGCTTTTTTGTCTGAAAATCGTTTATCATCATTAAAGATCATAAAAATATAAGAAGGAGACGTCCAAGAAAATTGAAATAAAAAGTGCTTCACGCCAGAGTCTTTGATCTTTCATAGTCTTTTGTTGAAATTAAAATATTCCCCGCAGTTTAAGAAATAAATTAGATTTAAAAAAAATTAAATTTTGTAAAAAATGCGTTGTTTCGTGACGTGACGCGCAATGATTTTGATTGGTCGGGTCTGGCACCTGATATATTCTGCGCCAACCGCTAGCCAGAATTCAAACTTTTGACAAATTCTACGCTTTTCACCTACAATACTTTTTGTTGTATCGAAAATTTTATTATACAGGGTTATTTGGAAGACATTAATAACCTCGCAGGACTGTATTCCTGCCTCGATTTGGAGTCGAAAATGTTCAAGCAGCCAAAACGTTAGTTATGGAGATATATGCAATATCAAAGGTTGCATTTTGTTCTTCAATATTTCTGATTTATTTTTTACAAAACATTGAACTATCATTATAGTAACTTATATCGATGACGAAAAATTCACTCGTTTTAATGCAATTTAAATAAAATGATAAAAGCCCTACAGAAATTCAAAGCCAGGAGAATTGCGGATTGAATCGGCACTCGACGTACCAGGAAAGCTGCAAGTATTTTTATTACTTTCAGTTGTGGAGAAAACAGCAAAAAAAAACAAAAAAGGCTAAAAGAACGAAAAATAATCGAAAAGCTCAAAAGGTTTCATATAAATTTCGCGGAAAGTACTCTACAACTTTAATGTATACAGAATAGAATATATAGATAGATAGATAGATAGATAACAAACATGGTTTTCGGTTGTAGTGAATTTAAATTTTGGCATGTTAATTGTATCTCTAAATCTCTTATGGTACCTATTCAATTTTTCAAGAATATGATTTCTCATAACTTATTACGCAGGAGCTGAAGGAACGCAACAAAGACGTCGCGCGTCAGTAAAATTGTTATCTTGGGAGTGTGGCCCAAAGTGACTCAATGTTCGAAATTGCGATGATCGAAAGGTACACCTATACACATGCTTATTAATGGCACGTGAGCATGCGCAGTATTGACCTTCTTGAGCCATTGCTATTTAGTAGCATGTGTGTACGCACATGAGCATGCTCATTACTAGCACTATCAAAAATCAACCGCCGCACAGTGGAGTATTTGACCCAAAAAGTCGATCAAAACTATTTATGTAGCAGATTCGTTTTATTTTCACTCAATTTGAACTGACAACTACAAAAATTAGTGTTGGAGTTAATATTCACTAAATAAAGGCAATAATAAGTTAAAAAATCAAATATAAGTAATCTTAATTTTATTTGAAAAATAAATTTTAAAGGTCTCTACAATGTGTCATTGTTAATGCGTTATATTGTAATATTTAAATAATAAAAAAACTAAATTAAGATAAAAAAATATATTTAATACAAAAATAGAATTAAAATAAGTAGGTAATGTCAAATAAATTTTTAGTATATCTATTATTTAAATGAAAAATTGACAAATTGATTCGTTCGTCTCAGAATGTACCTACTAAACGGCACATAGAATTTATTATACGAGTATATACAGCGACATTATAATTTACAATATATTTTTTTAAGAATGACGGATAATTATGCAAAAACTTAATAATCTGAATTATAAAACTCAGTTTACTAGGTCACTGCATTATTAACCATTAGAAAACCATTTTCAGTTCTTGTTTCCAAACTAATACCACAATTGATTAATTTTTAATTTTTAAACTATCTTTCGTAATTCTAATATAATAATTTGGTTTTAATTAATATATTAATTTGGTTGATTAATTTCGAAGTATGCAAAAACTTTCCTTATACATACAATATCATTATATAAAGGAAACTCATTGGCGAACGGTATTCAATGTTCTTCCATTTCATAAATCTCGCCATCTGTCGAAAAGCTCCCAAACTAAAAACAGTTCAAAGATTTTTACCTTCGGAGATTAGATTGCCATCTATGGATTTTGTTAACAAGTCTTCAGCTTGTCTTTTAAACTGCTTACAAAATATTGAATAGGTGGCTCAATACACAAAATATTCATTTTGGGTGGGAAAATATTAAATAAATTAGGAAGAAAACCAGATTTTCGTGACGATTCTAATGTCATTCTCGATGTTTGAATTCACTGTGCTAATTTTAAAGGATGACTGCAAAATATCTCATTAATCAATGACCTTCATAATTTGCGTAAATATGCAGGATGTATCGACGAAATTAAATATCGGTAATATTACCTAAACCTGGCTATATTATGCAAAATGGGTCCTGGTCTCACTCTTCCATGGATTTCTGCATTGGACTGTCTCATTCCAATTGTTGGGATCACCAAGTCGCTAGAACTAATGTTATGTAAACAGTAGTTATGTAAACATTGTGGATTAAACAGAGCAATAATTTTATTTTATTTTATATTTTTTTATGTAAAAGCCTATACACATTGCTGCTCTTTACTTTATATTTTTAATTTTTATACTCATGTTTTGGTGCTATTCCTGATACTTTTTATATTTTGCTACTTATAACTTATATTGTTTAATGTATGTTCTTTTTAATTTTATTTTATATTTTTTATGTTTTTTTTTTTTTTTTTTTTTTTTTTTTTTTTTTATACTCTTTATATTTTTTTTTTATTTTTTTATTTTTATATTATATTATACTCTTTATATTTTTAATTTTTATACTCATGTTTTGGTGCTATACAGATATTGTTTAATGTATGTGCTTTTTGAAGTTTATATTATATTTTTTATGTAAAAGCCTATACCTTATGGGCGTAAACAAATAAATAAATAAATAAATAAATAAATAAAAGACTTAGTTTTTTTTTATTTTACGAAGTTCTTTAGAAAATCCAAAAAAAAATTTTTTTTCAGCTAAAATATTACGTAAATAAAATACAAAATTTGTGACATTATGAACACGCAGAATTGCGAAATTGTGATCACCCATATAGATATAATTGCAAACATATAGAAAAATGACAAATGAGGTGGCATTGACATGTGCTAAGAATGCCAGAGGAACGAGTACCAAACAGTACTCTCTTGGCCCAAAAGGAAGGTGGCCAGGTCGCTCCAGATTAAGCTGGGAGAAACAACAAAAAAAGTGTATGAAAACAGAATGTGTCTGGACTGGTTAACTCATACGGAAGCAGCGCAAGACAAGGGAATATGGAAGCACCTTGTCGAGCCTTTGGGCCACCGAACCTACTAGGATAAGGAGATGAAGATAATGACGATGATGAATATCCCAAATCACGAAATTTCGGGAATCCCTGTCATATTTATTTTGACTCATGCAGGAAAGCGCTCTTGCGAGTCTAAATGAGTCGTATATTTCCAGACACCGCTAACTCCATATCAAAAAAAATTACAGCAGGTCAAGTAATTTATACCTTATTGTGTGAGATGTTATTACCTACACTGTTAGTTTTTCTAGAAAGTTTGTTATAAATGTAAACAAACTAAATGTGAAAAACTAAGATTGTAGGTAATAACATCTCACACAATAAGGTATAAATTACTTGACCTGCTGTGAATTTCTTTGGTTTGGAGTTAGCGGTGTCTGGAAATATACAACTCAAATGCTAAACTAAACACGTTTATTATCATATTTTATATGCTGTATATTGTATTTTCGTACCGTATAACTGAGGGTGATCTTGTGTATTTATTTCTAATTTGGAGTTGTGCGTT
The DNA here is from genome assembly GCA_016648135.1 of Agrypnia vestita. Classification (NCBI taxonomy): domain Eukaryota; kingdom Metazoa; phylum Arthropoda; class Insecta; order Trichoptera; family Phryganeidae; genus Agrypnia; species Agrypnia vestita. The sequence continues at coordinate 7,444 of JADDOH010009737.1, forward strand.
TGTTAACATTTTCATCTTGTTTTGCAAAGATTTTTTATCCGGTTCATTTTTATCCCTTCCGCTCCGTATAATCGAGAATCTGCTGTATCACATCTACTTCTAAATGTACCTACTCGTAGGTGTAATTGCGTAATTAAGCGTACCTTTGTATCTAAATAACTTACGAATTTAAAAAATCAATAATATGATGTCCAATTATTATTGAACGTTATCTAAAAACACAAATAGGTACCTACCTCTTTATGATTCGTACTTTGCCACGTATTTGTTTACATTCATTGCAGCTTTTAATTTTTTTTTTCATAAAAAAGTCTACTGATTACCACATCCACTCAAAAGAAAGTATTAACGTTTATCTCGGGTAATATACCTAATAGTGACCATAATGCAATCTTGCAATTTGGAACTCACATCATACTTACCTCGAATAACACAAGCCAACAAATTGGGACCAAATTGAGCCCAGGCCACTGAAAACAGCCAACCAATTTCCAAGTAAGGATTTGCATCATAGTCTGTCTTTGCATGAATAAAATATATAATACCTTCTCATTATTTCTGTAAAACATACAATTATTGCCATAACATGGCCAGTGCAGCCAATATTTTGCATTGGCACTATGTTAGATATGTCTAAACAATGGCGCAAAATTTCTACGCTTTTCGAAAATTTTATTATACAGGGTATTTGGAAAAAAATAATAACCTCTCAGCCATGACCTTAGTTATGGAGATATGCAATGTCAAAGGTTGAACTTTTTTTCTATATTTCTAACTTATTTTTTACAAAACGTTGAACTATCATTATAGTAACGTATATCGATGACGAAAAATTGACTCGTTTTAATGCAATTTAAATAAAATGTTAAAAACCCTGCAGAAATTTAAATTGGAATGTCTTCCAATTGGAATTTATTTCTTTCTTTATTTTCTTCTATAATTCTTATTTTATTTGTCTTGTATTAAAGGGAATGAATTTTTCACAATCGATATAAGTTAATGTAATGATAGTCCAACGTTTTAGAAAAAAATAATTCAGAAATATTTTTAAAAAAATGCAAACTCTGATATCTCCATAATTATTGATTATGGAGGTATGCGAGATATGGAGGTCATGATTGCTTGCACATTTTCGACTCATAATCAAGGCAGGAATACAGTCCTGCGAATTAATCAATGTTTCCAGATAACCTTATAAATTAAAAATAATCTCTTCTTGCCATATAAGAATACCTGATTTTACTAGCGTAATTTTTTTTTTAATTACCACAGCATTTTACGAATATTATCAGATACAAGACATTAATTTTATTCTTACTATTTAACTGCTAAAACTAGTAGTTTATAACATTCTTGTCCATTATACCCATTTTACATAGGGGCCCAATTATTTACCTAATTTACCTAATTACGCCACTACGTCATTTAATTTCATGTTTCTAAAACTAAAAACGTTATGCCCATAGATCTGCATTTCATAGAAATGATTTTTTTTTCTTAGACGGTCAACAAATTTAGACACTTGAAAATTTTAATCCTTCATGTTTATTTAATTTTAAATATGTTATTAGGTATGTCATGTCTGAAGTAATGACATTTATAATTTACACATGCCCCATGTCAAATGTTCTAATGATTGTGTTGACGTGTTGCGATGACAATATTCAATATACTGTAAATCTGGCTTTTTATTTACATTTTTAATGATTATTAATGAAAAATACAACGTAAAATTATAATAGAAAATTCTAGGAGACATCTTTTTTCCACAAATTCGAATTTGTCCACCTGACGTCACAGCGCGGAAGCTAGGCAGCAGTTAGTTCGCGAGCGGGCCGCTAGGCGCCGACCGTAACATACAAAACAGACGAAAATAGGACAAGTTCCTGTCAATTTGGATGCGCGGTGTTCGTGCGCTAGTCAAATTTTCAGTTCGTCGCTTATCGGGCGAAGCTCGCGGAAAGCTCGATATCGAAAATGTCAACAAATACCGCGTCAAACGTGTGTGAAAATGGAGGTTCAGAACTCTCCGATAATGTTAAAACGTCCAATGGAGTCCCGGGAGACTCAGCCAAATCCTACGCCGGCGTTTCCGACAAATATCCGAGGAAATTATCCCGAGGGAAGAACGCGATACAGGTTAAAAGTGTGGTGCCGAAAAAGAGGTACAGTTTGTCTTATTAATTGATTGTTTTTCGTAGTAAGGGGCTATTTTTAAGTTGTCGCAACGTGCCGTAGATATTCATTCATGTTTTTAAAAATGCCGCCCGATTGTGACGCGAATGAGCGTTGATCGTTGATAATTAACTGGCTAGCGGGACGTTAGCAATTCCCATTTCTTCCCACAAACAATAAAGTTTACAAATGCATATATTGCGACCAATTTACGCGAATTTCCACAATGCCGCGTCGCGACATTTAATTTTGTCACAGCTAAATAGGTCTGTCGCGCGGAAAACAGTCGGCCTATTTTGGTGGTCGTTTTATTGATTTTTTATTCTTTTCGTTCTTCCTGAATTAAACATTAGGTGGATAGCAATTAAAGTGGACATTTCATTTACCTATCGATCTGCCGATAATAATGATGACCCATAGCTGATATAAACCTAGATATATATCCATATTTTAATTTCTTAGTATACGTAAACGATTTGTGTCAAATGAATTTTTGGTGTTTAAACTAATGAAATTGATTTGTATCATAAAATCGTTTAGTATCGTGGAATGTAAAATATAGTTTAAATAATAAATATAAGGCCGCAAGCTTTTACACACAATGCATAATTAGAGTAATGTTTTAAACTTAATATTTTGCGTTTTTTTAATTAGTAGGTAATATCGCATTATGTATATTTACATCGTGTTTGTGAATATGTACATTTCACCAAGAATTCTAAATTGCATTTATTTTACACATTAATTTTATTTAATTTATGGTACAAATACAGTTTTTATATATAACATATCAAATTAAACATTTTTTTTAAATACTTGGTAGTCATGTAGACCTCATCAGTGAAGAGAATTTCTTGAGTCTGATGAGGGAGCCACAGTTCTTATTCCTTGTTAAAATATATAGGTACGTAGTGTATACAAGTTATTTATTAATACAGTAAAAAAGGTAAATTGATAATGAAAGTATAGGAGTTATTTTGAAAAAAGCTATAGGTTTAAATTATTTATGAATTTAAGTTTGATTTTAGGAAAATTTAAATTTTTTTGATTTGCTCTGAGAGGTTACTGATGCATCGTATCTCGATAGGTAAGTTATTATAGTAATTAATGGCTTTATAAATATAGTGATGCTGCATTTGGGTTGTTTTACATTTAGGCATTATGAATTGGTTTCCATTTCTCATAAGTTTGAAATATTCCTGGTTTTCTGTAAGGTTGTTTTTCTTTACATATTTTTAATATGGATATATTTGTTGCTTAGCATTGTACATGTTTTAGGACTAGGTACTAAGTACAAGTATGTTTTATTTTATTATAATAAATTATGTGCATAACCTACCTACCATGTAAGTAGGTACTTAATTTAAAAATAAGTTAAAACTGCAGTTAAAGAACCTACTTATTTATATAGAATATGTTTTTATTTTTTTAAATTTCGTTCCAAACCGAGTATCTTTATTTAAAAACATATTTTTGTAAAAAAGAGACACATATTTACTTAAGACATTACACTTTTTAATAGTATTTAGTTTGACCTTTTCATAATTGGTTCATAATTAACACTTTCAATTGTGATAGTGGGCTAAGTCTTAAATAATAATGTATTGTATTTTTACTCCCTATACATTAACTCGTGGCGTCTGCTTGCTTGCCGTCATTAGAAAAGTTTGATTACGGCGGCCCGACAACGTCGCGGAATATTTTCTAAATTTGAATTACTCCGTCGGTATGCATAATAGGTACTTCACTACGAATGTCGAAAAACTAAATTGACTGACAAATGTTTTTAGAATTTAATCTTCAAAGCATGAAGTGTCTTATCAAAGCTCAAAACATCTGACATTTTAGAAATATATTAAATTACTGTAAGTTTAGTGTTATGTTGTATGTTTTAATTCGTTTTTAATTATTGTTATATTTTACAAAGATAGGGAGTGTAATAAAAACTTGTTTTTTATGGGTTACATTTTTATGTATTCTGGTATTCTGTAAGCGTCTCATTGAAAATAAAATTACAAATATAATACATAAATATAACTTCTTCAAAGAGTGCAAAATGATTTTATGGTGACATTATCAACATAGTAGCAATAATTATTCCTAATTTGCAAATCATCTTTTGGTTATGGATCATTCTTTTGATATTAATAAGGGTTTACAAATTATACAGGATGAGAATTGGATAAATTATAAATTTTGGAAATAAAAAAAACTCTCAAAGTAAATTTAATATTATAAATAACCAGGTCCTTTTTACATGTTAATACTTAATTATTTATTCATTTCCCATAAATTATTTTTATTTTTTTAGTGTCCATACTTCAATTTTTTTAAATAGAGTTGCGGACACGGAATACGTGTCGCATCAATATTCTTATCATTCTCAAACTAAGCCAAAAGCAAGTTCTATGAAAATAAGACTAAATAGGTGATGGGGCTCGAACCACCGACCACCAGATCACTAGGCGAGAGTCATGACCACTACACCAACAAGCTAATCATTACAACGTTAACTCATTACATTTGTTAATATACATTGTATTCTGACGAACGGGTCATTGACCCTGAAACATGTTGATATCAAACATAATAATTTCGTTCTCTGTCCGTTTGTCTGTCTATCCCCGTAACTTCGTGTAGCGTCCGTAATTTCGTTTGAATTCACGGCTAAAAAACCCAATTTAAACGGCCTGAGATGGGGCTTGAACCCAGGGCTGACAAACCCTAACCGGCCGCCTCTCCGTGGAGTGCCAAAAAGATGCTATCAATATATACTAGGACTTAGCAAAGACGCGAAGCAATGTTCCATCTTTTTGACGGGTTTCAGCTTTTCAAACAATAATTTCGCTGTCTGTCCGTCTGTCTATCTGTCCCCGTAACTTAGTTCGAATTCACGGCTAAAAAAACAAATTAAACGGCCGGAGATGGGGCTCGAACCCCGGGCCGACAAACCCGAAAGGCCGGTTTTCCCCATGTTCCGTAGACCGCCAAAAAGATACCATTTTTGACGGGTCACACTAATTTTCAATAAATAAATGGTAAAAACAAAGTATATTTTCATTAATTATATACATAAATATAAGTACAGCCATGCATATAGTCGATCCTTTTGCCATTTACCTACACGGTTTGTAAACAATGCAATGCATTATAAAATAATGCATTTAAATAAATAAATGATGAACAAGAATGGGCCTTGTAGATTCACCTTTGAGTTTGTTTAATGTCTGAATGGAATTTGTTTTGTGTTTACATCAAGTCTTTGAATTCTCCATAACTTAGACGATTTTATTCAAAGCCATTAAAGAAATGCATTTTACAATGCGTTACAAATGCCTCGTTGATAATAAAATCCCAATTATAATTATTAATGCAGCAAATCATGACATAGAGCAAATCATCACAGAATGGTTCGATGACAATCTTCTGTCACTTAATTCGGAAAAATAACATGTATCATTCCTTTCACACTCCAAGAAGACGTACCCAAAAATCTCAATATAACGATTCATTGTAAAAACTGTAAAAAATAATGTAACATGCAACACTGAGTGTACTAAACTTAATCATAAGTCTAATATTCAATGTTTAGAAATAACAATTGACAAACATGTCAATCTGACCGTGGAACGATTGATAAAACTGATACTATTAAAATAGTGTATTACGCGTTGGTGCAGTCCCTCTTACAGTATGGTATTATTGGGTGGGGAGGGGCTTATAAGTTCACCGTACAGCCATTAATCATAATACAAAAGATAATTATCAAAACGATTCTCAAAAAACCTTATGACTATCCTGCTGTAAATATATTTCAAGAATTTAATGTACCATCACTCACAAAAATATATAAAACTAACTCCCTATGCCAAATTCATAAAGATTATTTTATAAATAAATCCTAGCCCTTAGACTGTATAAGTAGGTAATAGGTAATAGACATATAACAAAGGGGCAAATAAAGATACAAACTTTAAGAACCACCATGGCACAACATCATTATACATACTTGGGAGTTACATGGTACAGTACATTGTTGTCGCAAAACTAATTTCAAGAAAGAAACACTCCAAAATACGAACAGCTTAAGAAAGAAGTCAAAAGAAGTTGTTTTTGGACAACGATGTATTGTAACATTGCCCACATGTCTCAAATAGTTTCTGTATAATAAAAATTACAACTTCTAAATGGTTTCTGTTTTAGTACTTTAATTTGGCTTGTAAATACTCCTCCCATAAGCTCGAACTTTTGGCTCATATTATGGGGAATATAATATTTTAAAAGTTATAACATAGATTTAATTTATTATAAAAAAACATTATTGTGTATCTATTGTAAAAATAAATAATAATTTCAGTGTCTGTTGTGTATAAGCATTTTTTAAATATAAATAAATAAATACTTATTCCTCAGGAACCGACATGTATAAGTACAGTCATCTATATATAAATATTATATATTATATATTTTAAAAAAATCGATCACTAGGATAGTCCGTGAAGCATCTTCGTGATCATGATCAGCTGATGTATGACAACAAATTGCAACAAAAATCACTGTTGAGTGGATTTTAAAATCACTACATGGGGTATATCGATCGCATAAGTGTCGAGTACTCCAGCAAGCAATTTCATCGCAATTAAAGATTCATCATAACACTCTAAGACTTTACTAAGACTTGAAGAAATTTGTCGAAAACGCCTGCAGAACACAAAACACGCAACGAGGCAGTCGGCTGAAGAAGATGAAAAATCCAACTTATTTTTGGCATGCAGACGCCAAGACGTTGCCCCACTGTTCGGACACTTGAAGTTTCTTCAACACAGCCTCAGTGAGGGTCCAACTGTCCACAGCATCCAACAGAACTGAGAAAACACAACACCTAACCCTTGAACTGACCTATTCTGAAAGTAACAATATTGTTATTTGGCGATTGTTTCCCGTGTGACGAAAAGTAGAGAAATATTTGAACTCTTCGGATGAAGAAATTACTAGACATGTGTGAAAAAACTGATTTCTGCCAACTTTTAAAATAATATTAGTACTTATTTTTTATAATATTCATCAAAAACTTATATTTAAACTTATATTAAAACATATTTTAGACAAATCTCCTGATTGCAATGACTGGTTTGCGTGACAGGTCTTTTTTAAGAACACCCAGACATTGTGGGATCCGACGGGCGTTTTAATAAATTAAAATACGTACAACAAAGAGTAGCTTATTGGTCTTGTGGTTAGGACACTCGCCTCGTGATCCAAAGGTCGCGGGTTCGAACCTCACTCCAGACAAGCAAGTTAGTCCTATTTTCATAACAAAAGCGTTTAGCTTGGTTTGAAAATAGTAAGAATATTGATGTGACACGTATTCCGTGTTCGCATCTCTATTTAAAAAAAATATTGATGTCCATATTTAAATTTTAAATGATTTATATGCCATTAGTGTACAACTGTTTATTACACAATAAATGTAAATTTATTACACAATACATAATGTACCGAATGTCCGGTGACCAGTGTCAGAGCCTTCAATATAAATTTAGTCGGGTAACATCGCGCTCCGCGGCGGCCGCTCTATCTGTCAAACTGTCAGACGGTAATATCGGTCCATTATCGCAAAAGTTTAATACTTTATTGGCAATTGTTCTTGCACCACCCCGGACCCGGATAATAATTCAGTGTATATTGGTAATCAAGATGTCACAGCTCCCGAGCAAATACATAATTGTACTGAATCACAGGGCGAGGGGTTGCCGCCGGGTGCGGGCGGGGCGGGTTTCAGTTCCAATCTTGCCGCACGCCAAGTTATGTTGGGCAGGCAATACTCCACATTCCCTTCACTCGGCAAACCACTCGACGTACTAATCACACCATGTAGATTTACGTCTTCTTTCAAACGATCTCATCTTAAATTGCGAAAGTTGTAAATGTAAATTAACTAAGCAACAACAACCGCAAAAATAACAATATCGTTATTTGTAGAATAGGTCGAGAAGTACGAAAAGTACGAGACCAAGGTTATGAGTGCAAACAACATTCTTCATTTATTTAAAGACAGCTTGGCATTTTCTATTCTATATTTGATCTTTCTGGAGTGGTCCCGTCTCTCGCGTGATGCGCAACCCAGAGGAATCGATAAATATATATTTAATTATGACCTCTTAGCAATTGTATAAAAATCTTAAAATAAAGTCAATATTTTAATCTAAAGAAAATTATTTTTAGTAATTTTATTTATTTTTCATTTATTGGTTTTCTTACAGCCATATAATTAATAAATCTTAAAAAAAAACAATTATTGATGTACAGAGCCTTGGGCCAATTACAAGAAAACACATATATACAAGAATATTATACCAGGATCGATAAAAAAATAAGAAAAAATATCTCAAATAGTGAGTTTGTGTGAATGTGTGTATTTGTGTGTTTTTATGTGTCTGTGTGTGTATGCGTTTTTATGTGTGTTCACATGTGTGGGAAGAAAAATGTCATCGCGCGAGTTTATACGTAAGGGATTTTGTAAACTGCTCAAAACTTAAATATAAAATATCGAGATCTGCAAAGGCCGTGTCATAGGTATCTAGAACTGTTAATTATACAGTTTTTACCGTAGTTTGTTCTCCAATGATTTAAGTAGAAAAGGCGTGGTGCTCTAAGTCTTGTTCGTCTCTGCGGGACATTAAAGTGTACTGAAAAAACGTTCTAATATCCCACCGCACAACTTCTTCAAAACTTTGATATTCCGACTGTTAGTACCTATACAAAAGTACGTCTCTGTATCTATAAAGATTATTTTATTTAAAAAATCCAATACCCAGACTGTATAAGATAGCCCTCAAGAAGTAAAAATAACATGAACATACCATTGTTTAATACAACAAGGGCCCAGCTGCACTATACATAAATAAGAATCAGATCATATAATTAATTGAATGCTCAAATAAAGAAACATTTAATTTATTTTAATAAATTTAAAAAATATCAAGACATGTGTAATTATAAATAATAATAATAATTATATTGCATCATAATATGACCCCCCCACCCAAAGCACAAGTACCTATAATTTTAAAAATAATAACAAAGCAGAGTATATCGGTAAGATAATAATGTAAAATAAGATTAATTTATAATCAATAACCCTAGAATAAAATAAATTTTGGAATATGAATGCAAAACATTAAAACAATTATCACAGCAATCATTTATAAGTTATCATAAAACGTATTACAAATACATAAAAATGTAGACCTCCAAACATGATTTCCATAGGACCTTGATTAATTGAAATCCTTCATTCTCCTCACAGACAGGATCTCCTGAAGTGGAATGGATGGGGCTACAAGGACTCGCACTTCGTCGTGAAGGACCAGAACATCAGATTCACAGGGAACAGGTGAGTTATTCAAATTACCACGATTTAAATGTCCTTTAGTCCCTTTAGAGGTAAAACCCTTTTTATGTCCCTTTAGAGGTAAAACTCACTCAGCGTAATATTGGCCAAAATGAGTTATGAATACAAACATATTCATTCTATGGTACAAGAATTCTAATTTATATTTGGTGAGAGAGGTTTTGGAATCTTTCAACCATAGAAATTACACGGCTATGAAACCAAAAATCAAGAAAGGAAGGGAATTGTGTGTAGGTGAAGAATGATAGAAATCAGAAAGGATACAGAATGAATTTACGATATACTTACTGAATGACTTACGACCAACGCGTATGTCAAAGTATTTGATTAAAAAAATATATTATTCCAATGTTTTGTACTTAGATGAATCATTTATGGAATCAGCGTTAGTTTTGTAGAGTTTATTCATGACAATCTTTAAATTGGATAGAATCATACTATGTTTACATACTTTTTGTAGATGGGAGGTATTGTCACTCTCGAAACTCGAGTAGTACAATGTAAAGAGATGGTAAAAGACATTACGTACAGAATCCTTCGTAATATGTCGATGACAACAATAAGATCGTTAACACTAAAAAATGAATAAAAAATTCTCGAGAGTTCGAAAGATCAACGTACTGCGTATATAAAGCGGGACCGACAGCTGCGCAGATTTGTTTTTTTTTTGACAATTAACAATCGCAAATAATTATTTGGTACAAACAGGGCATAAATCTCTTGCAGGTTCGGAGCATCGATTATATTTCTTAAAATTTGAACCCCCAACATGACTAGGCCCTACTGTCTGCGCGACTCGAGGCTGCGGTAGTTGCATTCCCTCAGCAGCACTTCATGGTGCATGAATGTAGGATATTCTCCTGTTCTGCGCATGCATAAGTAGCGCAAGAATTTATTTTGAATCTGCTCAATCATGTCGATGTATTTCTTTTGGTATGGGCTCCAAACTTCCATTCCATATTCCAATTTTGAACGAATAATGAAATTTGTTGCCTTTATACCCCCCATATCTAGTGTAGTGTGGTATATCCGTGCGCAAATAATTCATAATTCGCATGTTTACGTGTTAAGTAACAGAATAAATTAGAAGTAACACATGGCGCGCGTGTTTCGCATAGCAATCTGTCCCAAAATACCAACTATTATCTCAGTCTCGTGTTCCAAATACACGTCTCGGCTTGATCCGACGTGTTGCAAAATGTTTTAAATAGATTAATTCTTTAAACTCTGCGACCATGGCGGCTCTGGAGTAATGGAGATGTATACTGCAGCAAACTCCAGGCATCTCCAATGACCACGATGCTCAGCATAGAGCGCACGATGAAGAAGAAGATAGTTGTCTCAATCAGACTAGGCGCGGTTCGTAATGCATCTCCATAGATCTTGCGTTACCAACACAGCCATCTAAAGTAGTGGCTAGGATAGTCTAAGGCGACATGAGGCAACGAGATGTGGATCGACAGAAAAATACTCAAAATAAGCTGGGTGGACAGAGTTACGAGTGAAGATGTTATGGTTCGGACGAATAAAGAGAAATGAGTTATTAAAACAATAAACATCCGAAAACGTCAACATTTTGGACGTGTGATGAGACATCCAGAGAAGTACGAGATCTTGCATCTCATAATGCTGGGAAAGATTATTGAAAGTCGGGGCTCTTGAAAAAGCTGGCCAAAAACCTGTGTGAGCTGTTCCAGGCCGCAGTAAACAAAGTTCTCATAGTCAACATGATAGCCAAAGTCCTTTGAAGGGACAGGGCACGAAAAGAAGAAGAAGTCTATGTCCACATAAATTGAAGGAATCTTTAATCAAGATGTATTATAGATGCATCATAGAGACGAAGCTACTTTATCACAAGAGAAAGAAGGTATGGAAGACTTTTTGGGTGGCCATAGGGCTTACGACCTATCATATGGCTGGCTTAAGTGATCACTTTACACAATGTAACGTTCATCAATTCCACCCATGATTAGGCTACCACATCTATCAAATTTTTGGAATTTGTTTATTTATTTATCTTATTTGTTTAGTTCCACACAATGTTGTTTGGGCTTATATATGATTTCACCTAGCATATTGCATTCCATCTAATCATTTAAAAGTTTTTATTATAAAATTTAAACCTCCTTATATTCTCCGTGTTTTCCCCATGTTGGCAGGCTATCGAAAATTTTTATACCTTTATACATCATACAATTTTGTGAGGTGTTTTTCTTTTTCTTTTGTAATCTTATGTTGTCGCTTCCTCTTGTATTGTAGGAATAAAAATCCTTATTCAGCTTCATTCTGTCATCAAAGTATTTGGGTATTAATCCATGTTTAATTTTAAATATTTGCACCATTACATTATATATTATATGTTTAATTTGCGCACTTTGTTTCATATGTGAGTTGTATTTTACTGCCGCCACCTATGAACATTTTGAATTATTAAATTGTTTTTTTTTTAATATATTTCATCAGTGTTCAAGTTATTCATTATCGAGTGGAAATATTTTACTTTGTGAATTGAAATAATTTTCAATTATGTGATTAGCGAATTCAGAATAGTTAGTATTTTTTAAACAACGGCGATTTTCTTCAATTCTCAAATCAATTCTTGGCCAATGCATTTTGTGACGCGATTTCTACTGGTAACTTTTCTCTGGCATGTAAAATCTTGTTTCTAGAATAGTGCGGGTTTTATGAGCGCGGGTAAATGATTTGTAATTTTACTTCAAGTTTCCGGTATTCTGAAAAATCGTTTTAATATTTTCATCTATGACGAATCGCGGAGCTGTCTGTGAAATTATTAAAACACATTCTGCGGAGGTGTGAACATGCGCAAATTTCAAGACCAAACATGATCGGAAAATTTTAGCACCAAATTTTGTTTTATCATCTTTCCGGGAACTTCCGTGATCTCATCTGATAAGGCAATAGTCAGATCGAAACTATGCCTTGTATTTCTATTTAACAGTGGCGTGCAGCACATACAAGCAAAAAAGCTGTGTATTAGTAAAGATTCTGCGAAACAAATATTAATTAAATAATCCTTATCTTAAGAAAAAGTCGATTTAACATTCTAGCCTTAATTCGTCCTACGGCTAGATGTTTTATTTCCGACGTTTCTGTATCCAACTTCGTGTCAATTTAGAATTTATCTCACTTGTTTGCGCCCAAAAAATTGTTCCATAGATCTAGTCAAGTCGTCCTGAACTATGTATTTTCCTAATGAAACCGTATAATGTTACATTGACCCATCTTTATGTCTGCGAGTTTTTTGTAGTAGACAAGTAAATTTTTCATAGAATAGCGTGTTTCTTCGAAAGGTCCAATGTGAGGTGACAACTTCACTTGCAGAAATGACATTTTTGACAAATTCCAGTTGTCAGAATTCAATTTCTCTTTTCTAAGGTGAATTCCAACTTCCAACCGTCAAACCATAATATATGATCTCTATATTATGTTGAGTACGTTTGTTCTTTTATTTTATTATTTTTATTTGAATTACCGACTGAGTTAATTTTTTATTTTTTTATATATATATATATATTTTTTTTGATATTTATTACATTGTAGATATGCCAAACTGCACAGCAGTTTTACGGCAGTTAACAATTCAAATTCAATCCGTTTCTATTTACACGAATTAGTTTATGGTAATTTATAAAGAAAGTTATTAAAATGTAGGTTTGGGAACATTTTACACGCAATATGAAAATGTTTATTTACTACGACGTTGCCATCGATGTTATCATAAAATGGTTGATTTATTTTTGTGGAAAGAAACGTATATTTAAAATAAGTCGTATTCCCGATTTAATTACATATAAATTTGGAAATTTTTTTGCCGTATTTTATATAAAATATTTATTTAGAAAATCCTTGTTTGCAAAACCTATTTTTAGTGTAGTTTTTTTTTGTAAATTAAAGATACTCAGAATTGTTCATTATATACAGTTGGAAAAATTACAAAATATGTTTACACCCATATAGGTATTTGCGTATATATATATTTTTAAATATTACATGTAATCTGTCACAGCATAACCTAAGTTTACACCCACTGCACGCTACTGCTAGATACCTAGTTAGCATGTGGATAGCCGACCTTCGTCATTGTACATCCCTGGTGTTCCCCAGTATTTTCGGTGTCTTTTTTTATATGTTATGCACACACTTTCATATCAACCAGGGGTATTTCCTGCGGTCGATTCATATGCCAGGCAGATGTACCAAGAAATAAAAGGGATAGATATTTTATACAGCGAAGAAATTTTAAATAAGGAAGAACCACAATACCACAGTATACTAAGAACAGTAATACGTCTTCATACAAACTGGCCGCTACCCATTAGAATGTGTGCGTGCGTGCTCGGCGCCGTGTACGCACGCACTGTGACGCACACATTGACATAGAATATGGGGGCACAAGGCGGCGGCAGTAAGGGCCGTGCCTTTGGTGCCATTCGCGCTCGCAGCCGCCGCTTTAGAAAAAAAATGCGCTTCCTGAAAAAAATGCCTTTTTTTATGTTTGTGGTGCTTTACTAAAAAGGTGTGTTGATTATCACAAATACTATGAGTTTTTAAAAGTTTACTTTGATGTTAATCAGCGTTCTTGCACTTTAAGTGCAGAAACTAGGTATACTAATTACTAATTTTAATTTCTAATTTTCGGGTTTCGTGTCTACCTTATGCGTCGGAATCTCAGACGCTACGAGTTAAAAGAAAGGGAGTAAAAATAAAGTGACAACCCTAGCGTCAACGCAAGAGTAGGCTAATAACTCGCCGACAGGCCGGAGATAAACTACTATTCTGGGTATACTGTGACTATACTATGAATAAGAGGTTTCGATGCTAATTATTTAACTATAATGAATAATACAGAAAGCATTGAATTTATTTATTTATTTATTTATTTACGCCCAGGGGACTTTTACAACATGAGTAAATAATTTAAAATAAAATAAAAACAGTCAACAAATTTTAATTTAAAAATTTGATAAATAATTAACTTAATGCAAGTAAAAGAAAGCATACATGGTTACATTTACATATACAAAATACAATACATATACATATACTTGAGTACATACAAAAACTTGAGTAAGTATAATATCTGTGATATATTAAAAATAAAATATAGTTAGGATTGTCTCATGTAATATGTGACTTGTAGTGTAGGAATCTAGGAAATAATTTGTTTGTGATTGCATTATGAATTCAGGACGGCAGGGTGTAGAGCTTTTTGCTCAAACTACTGTGAGATACATTATACAGATGTTTGAGAACCAGTCCGCAACACTTTACATGTAGATTCCTGCCCTAAATACTGTAATCGAAAATATTCAATTTTTTTCCAATATATTTGACGTATCTTCAGTGAATGGACACCCACCGCATTCCCAGGACCGTTTTATAAGCGAAAGCTTCCATATCGGTCCTACACTTTCGTCGCCAGGTTGACTTTTTTTTCTCTAAAGGCCTTCTCCGTGGCAATTCGTGTGAAGAGCGACCCGGCAAGAGAGACCCAACAAAATTCCATTCATTGTCCCACTCCCACCTAACACTCTGAATAGGTAATTAAAACAAAATATAAAATCAAAAATATAAAAATTAATCACAAATTTAGCGTATATATAGAGACGACGTATCTTCAGTAAAAGTTGGATATTTTTTATAGTTACTTATACCGAATATAATAAATTCAAAAATGACGTATTTTTATTATACATTTCGGCCGCCAATGAAGGCTGTGAGAAGAGCGCTTTCTAGAATAGCGTAGCGTCTTGATAGTGATTTTCATTATTAAATAGAGATGTTTTTTGCTTCTTATATCTCATTATTATATTATTACACAACATTATTTGTACCACCTGGTAGCGTTAATGACGGACATTGCTACACGGAGAATCGTATATTTTTATTAATGATTAATTTTTATTAATAATTAATACCAATGACATATTTATGCGATATACTAATGGATGCATTAACTCGTTTTCCTTTTCAAAACAAGCACGCCAGGAAGTTTGCATTTTTTAACCGTAATCTGGAAAAGTTCCCATGTAGCGAAATAAACCGAAGCGAATAATACTTGCGGAAATTTGATGGAACGTTCTAGTGAATAGTGAATAAAGTGATAAAGCGATTATAAAGGATCTATTTACGAGTGATAAATTTACGAAATAGTTTAACTTAAATAATAGCGTTAAGTTAAGTAGTGTTAAGTGACTTTGTACGTTTGATTAATTAATTAATCGGTAATTAATAAATTCTATAAATAATTTTCAGCGTTTCCATCAATTCCTCCCGCAGCCACGACACGTGACAATACGTAAACTATTTTTACAATTTTGTGATGAGATCAAAATAGCAACATTGAAGTACGTATCCTAATTATGACACTTGCCGCTAACTAATTTAGTGATGATACCAACTGTGATTGTGTGATTGGTTTTGTATTGTGTCGATGATTGATGAGTGTGATTAAAAGGTTAAAGGTTTCTACCGCACCGGTCATTACGAATAATCACAGTCCCCAATCATCGCTTCAACAGATCTCTAATAACCGAGTATGTCTCATCACTACAATTTACATAATAAGATTTAATTTTAAACAAAAATCGTATTATACAAATATGACGGCAGTGAAAATGCTCCTCACTCAGAGTAAGATTAAAATTTCTCGTTTTTTTTCCCAATACTCTGTAGTAGGTACTCTACATGCATTCAAGACCGCCTATTCTACTCCTACAAGTACAGTAGCGCTAATCTCTTTGACACTTTTACTAACTGTTCTTCTTTAATAAAAATCTAATCTAACCTAACCTAACTATCCTTTTTTAATAAAAATCTGAGTATTTTATATTAATCCCAATTATAATAATATCGTTGACTGTCCGTCTGTCATTATTTCGTGTAACTTCCGTATCTTCTTTATAGTATAAAAACTTTTTTTTTTAAATAATTGCATAAATAAATATTCTTTAGGAACCGACATGTAGGAATAGACCGTCATTATTAACGGATTACAGCTAGTAATATATCAATTGTAAAAGGTAAAAATTCTAATAATAAACCCTGTGTACATTTTACTGCCATTTAAAAAAAAGCAAATCAACTAGTCGCGGTCACTTTATCTACAGAGCCTCTTTATTCTATAGTTAATAAATACAACCCGTAATAAATTTACTTTAAGTATTTCACGGTACTTTAGGTGAGTAAAAACAAATAAACAATCATCTTAAGATATAATTCTTTATATGGAAATTCATATGTCATCGCTGTCTGCAAGGATGCATCTCAGTCCAGTACATAGAGTGCGCTATTTGCTTCAGAAAGTATAACTTGGCGTGCGGCAAATTTTGAACTAAAACCCGCCCCGCCCGCACCCGGCGGTAACCCCTCGCCCTGTCATTTAGTTCAATTTTGTATTTGGTCGGGTGCTGTGACATCTTGATTATCAATATACACTGAATTATTATGTCCAAAACATCCTAAACAGTCCGGGATGGTGCAAGAACAATTGCCAATGAAGTACTAAAGTTTTGCGAAGCTGAAATAGCGAATAATGGACCGATATTACCGTCTGACAGTTTGACAGATAGAACGGCCGCCAGTACTGCATGGTTTCTTTAGTGCTGCCCGACCAAATTTCTGTATTTATCACGACACCGGTCACCGGACATTCTGTACATTATGTATTGTGTAATAAATTTACACCCTGACAACTTCTGTTAGGCGACAGGGACGCCCTCCCTCGCACGCCAAGTTATAGTGGTACGTCTATAGTGTTCGGAAAAGCCTGCTTGTACCTGAGAGTACCATGAATAGTCTAACGTTTATACTTCTTAAGGCGATCGTCCAGCAGATTGAAAAAATTTCACCATTTTTTCTCACATCTCCTCTTGAGTTTTTATCACATTTTTGTACGGAAATATTTCATTTTAAAATTTATTCATCAGGTTACGTATATTTTAAATACGGATATCTTATTAAAATAACACAAACTAAATTATATAATTGATTAATAAATTACCAAACCTTCGATGTTTTAAAAATGAAGAAAATTGCTCCACTTTGTGGGCTTTGATGTCTTTTTTATTCAATAATATTACAAAGTAAACGATTATCTTAAATTTATTATAATTATTGAAAAATCTGTTAGTTTGTTTACTTGCAATTTATGTTTTAAAAAACAGTGTTTTTTAAACATATTTTATATTTTGTAGGGTTTTTTAACTCTTTTTACATGTTTGACAACTTTTTTACTTCCACAGTCAAAAGAATAGATATTATAATTTTATAATAAAGACAAAAAATCTAAGTTTTTGTAGATATTCCTGATTATAGATATTTAATCAGGACGCAACGTATTTATGACACAATACGCAGTGCCTTGATTAAATAGCTAAAATCTGAAATCGAGAATAAGTTTTTAATTTTTTTTGCATTAATTTTAAAATAGTTATGTCTATTCCTTTAATTTATTAAAGAAACAAAGTTATCAACCATCTAAAAAGGATTGAAAAAAATACACAAAAAATTAAAAATCATAAAAACAGCGTTTTTTAAAACATAAATTGTCAACAAACTACCAGATTTTGCAATAATTGTAATAAATTTAAGATAATCGTTTACTTTGTAATATTATTGAATAAAAAAGACATCCCACGAGGCCATTCAGGTATAAAAAGCCCACAAAGTGGAGCAATTGTCTTCATTTTTAAAACATCGAAGTTTTGGTAATTTTTTAATCAATTATATAATTTAGTTTGTGTTATTTTAATAAGATATCCGTATTTAAGATACACGTAACCTGATTAATAAATTTTGAAATGAGATGTTTCCGCACAAAAATGTGATAAGAAATGCAACAGAAGATATGAGAAAAAATTGGAAAATTTGATCGATCTGCTGGACGATCGCCTTAAGATGGAGCGGTTCATCAAATTGTTATTTCACTTTTCAACAACTCTTCAGATTTTGCAATTTAATTCAAATGGAAAAAGTATATTTAAAATCCAGGTCTTGATAAAGACGTTATGTCATTTAATGCTTTTATGTTTGTTTACTAAAACAAACGCGAGACTTCGTACAACGTGTGAAAGTGTCGTAGTTGCGAAACGGTGTTCAAACATTGATCTAGAGATTACCCAGTGTCGTCACCTATCGGCGGTCCAACGCTCGATGCTGCATAGACTGTGTCCAGGGCTGTGCCAAGACACTTGGGATGGACAGAAAATACCGCCCTTATAATTTCACAAAAGTTATCTGTTATGCTTTGGACCTACTGCGCCAATTGCTGTGTTTGCTCTTTTGTCTAGTGGAGTTCCGGTCTTTTAACTCTTAAAAGACTGTGCTAAAAATACCTTCGGGAACGGTGGTGTAATCAGTATTACATGATTAAAAATAGACATAGTTTTTAATATGTGGTAAAAAATATATTTTTTCAATACAGATAAGACTTTTTAAAGGTCCCTTTATATAATAATGTAAGGTAAACATACATATTTGCATTATTTTAGTAAATTATCATAAAATCATGGTATATCAAATTTGCGTGCGCTCACGCCTACGTATCATTACCAACTAAATTCAACGACGCGGCGACTGCAGTCCCTTTTTGTCTAACACATGTTACGCGACTCCACCGTGCTCTTTCGATATTGTTTTCTCTTTCGCCTAAACCCAAGCAACCGCCATCTCTGTCCTACATGAAATTTGTGATATTGTCGTGCTCATTCTTGCTCGATTTAACTGCGACGTGCAATATTCTGCTCTCTTTTACACACTTGCCGAAAATATGAGAGTAATGAATAAATATTTTTTAATTAAAAAATCCGTACATTCGTAATAGTTTAATTTAGTCATTTTGGTGTGAAAATGTCTATATGATGATTACAAAAAATGTGACGTTTTAGTTTTCGTAAATAAGGTAGATATTTCGAATTTTCTACGACATGTAGACCTACGTTACACCACCGACACACAGGAGTTAAACAAAAGGCCGGAGTCGAATTCACTCAGGAATGTCCTCTTTTCCCTATGTTCCCGCGGTCGTCAGGTGCAGTCCTGCATCTTCCACCATGCTCACATACACGCATACGCGCAAATACACACACACATATAAATCGCATCGAGATACATTACATTATCTAACACATTATAATAAAACAATTTCACAAAATACTTTTATACAACAGTTATTTCCATTTAAGTTGGTCATCCAATGTGTTGTTCATTATTTGACATAATAATTTATTAATGTTCTTTTAAGCATGTAAAGTATATAGTATAACACCACCTTGAGACAATAACAAAAAATATCAAATTAAAAAAAATTCACTAATCTATTGCACATTTAAAATTCGCTTTATATTCGTTGTTTACGGCGTACATCTAAATATAATAATCTATCCGTTTGTCCGTCTGTCCGTCTGTCTGTCTGTCGGTCCGTAAGTTCGTAATTCGCTGGAATTAAATTAATTAGAGTGCGACACGCAATCAGCGCGAAATCGGACCGGCACGAATAATCGCGATTATGTCATGCTCTTAGAACGGTCCTGGGTAAGCGTGGGTACCATTCACTGTCCCGCAAGGGTCTTCGTGACGCGCGTGGAGATTATCATGTCACGAGGATTCGAGTAAAATAATAAAATAAAATAAATTCTTATCGTTTGAAAATAATGTTCATTTTTTTCCAAAAAAAATCATACTTAATAATTCACAATAAGCAAACGGCTAATTTTATCAAAAAACTACTAAAATAATCGTAAGCAATAATATAATTAGTGTGATGTGTGCAAAAATTCAACAAAATCGGCGTAATACTTAGTGAGATTTTCTCCAAAAGTCTGAAAAGGGGGGTTTCGAGTAAATTGAAATGGGATAATGCAATTCGTTTAAAAATTCACCCACCATGCTAGTTTCAATGTGCAAATTTTTGAAAATTTGACTAAAATTTTTCTTAGAACCTCAAGCTATAAGAAAAATAAAATCACTCAAAGATTTATTGAAAATAAAAAGTTATATGTATATTCAAGAACACATTCATATTTGTGAAGTTGTAATTTTTCAGAACAAAATTCTGTAAATTTTTTTTAAAAGCAAATTAATTAATCAATTAGAAAGGCATACAGAAAAATCTAATTCACGAAAAAATATTAGGCTACTACTCGGATTGATTATCCCAGTAGTATTATTTTTTCGTGAATTTGATTTTTTCTGTACGTCTTTCTAATTGATTAATTAATTTGGTTTAAAATAGTTATAACTTGGCAGATGAAAGTTGTATATACAGGGTGTACCAGAGCTAGCAGCAGAAACTTGACCGGTAGATTCCTGCTTATGTAATGAGTCTAAAATGTTCAAGCAACCATGATCTAATATCAATAGTTATGGAGATATGCAGTATCAAAGATTGCATTTTTTTCCGATATTTCTGACTTATTTTTTGCAAAAAGTTGAACTATCATTACAGTAACTTATATCGATTATGAAAAATTCATTTGTTTCAATACAACTCAAATAAAATGATAAAAACCTTGTAAAAAAACTTTTTTCAATTTTCGCAAATCATTTTATTCGACTTGTATTAAAGCGAATGAATTTTTCATAATCTATATAAGTTACTGTAATGTTCAACTTTTTGCAAAAAATAAATCAGAAACATTGAAAAAAAATTCAAACTTTCTTATTACATATCTCCATAACTATTGATATTAGGTCATGGTTGCTTGAACATTTTAGACTCACAACAAAGACAGGAATCTACCGGCAAAGTTTCTGCTGCTTGCTCTGGTACACCCTGTATAATATGACAAAACTAAAATGGTATTTAATAATAAATTATATTACAAAAATAAAATAGTATTTAAAAATTCCACATTATACCTAGTTACTATGACATAATTGGGAACTCATTCTATTCGCGATGCATCGCTGTTTAAAAAAAGCATTTCAAATTTCTGGTACAGCAACTTGCCGTCCCTCGAAGGTGCCGCCTTCAGGCTTTGCCTTTTGCTTGGGGGCGACCCTGACCGTGTTGGTGCGATACTCGGTCGGGGAAGAGATTTCGGTCAACATGACCCGATATTACCGAGTGAAATACTTCAATGACGCGTCAACTAGAGATTTTTAGAAGTTGTACGAGCACCGCCGTCTGTTTGTGACTAAAGCCATGTATTCACTAGGGGACAAATCGCGAAACATTCCGCTCGGCATGTCGCATCAACATCTACGCTCATGTTTCGGGGACAATGACGCGGTCATTTGACGTGTACACACCGGGATTCGCATATCTTGTCGCTGAAATGTCACCCGATGAGGTTATGTTGACAGCTGGGGTATCTCATTTGGCGAAAACGGGGTTCCGCACAATTCGAAATGTTTTTTTGGGTGCAATTTCAAATTAACGAGGTTTTACTGTAGTAAATTGAATATTATTAAAAGCAAGGTCCTTTTTGCAAATAATTATTGTTTTCCACACGTCGCGGAAATGTCGCCCTATGAGGTTATGATGACATCTGCGTAATGAGTTTATCGAAACGAGAGGAGAAAAAAGAGGAGAATGCGAAATTATTTACTGCAAAGAGAAAGAAGGACGGACATTCTATGCGATCTTCAATCGATACAGCTCGATGAGTTCAAGAACAATTTCGTTTCCCCACAATGTCATCTTGACAGATACAGCGCATGCGTATTCACTTGTAAACATACCACGTGGTACTGACACTCCGCGTAATGTTGCAGTGAGCTCGCTCGGGTACCGTGCGCATGGCAACGTTGCCAAGGCACGTAGAAATGCCGCGCTATGTTGTGCGCGAGGTCGCGGAACAGTGCACGACGTTGCAACGTCACGTAGACTCTATGCCGCGCGTACTGTTGAGGGACAATTTGTCCCCTAGTGAATACATGGCTTAAGGGTCAACAGTCGCTGCTGTGCGCGATACCTTAAATACATCGTGCGCACCTCGTGGATGGAACGTAGTGGATGAATGAAAAGTACACAAAACAAATAACCGTATTGCCTAACTAGCCCGTGATGCAATTATTGGTAAGTGGTGGCCTACCTGATGAACACCAATAATAGGCATGATGATGGTATTAAAGAATTAAAGAATAAGTGATTTAAGAGAAGAAAATATTTTGAAAGGATTTTAAAAAATGATCCAGTTTGAGATTAATAAGATTTTCAATAAAATAAAAGTATAAAATTCTGCATTCGGCCATTTTAACTGAAACACCGATCACTGTGTCTCTTGAACTGTTGTCATAGACACAATGCAATGTTTACTTAGGCTTGACGTCACGTAGACGCCATGACAAATTAAAAATTGGTATTAAAGAGTTAATGTTGTCATTAGACATATTTAACTGTAACTGGTTGCGGATATTTTATACGAACCGTACGTTTTTCCGAGACACTATTCTCGACGTTTCGTTGAATTCTTATTCAACGTCCGCGGGTACAGGTCGTCCTCCTGATGACGTTGAATAAGCATTCAACGAAACGTCGAGAATAGTTTCTCGGAAAAACATACGGTTCGTATAATATATCCGCAACCAGTTACAGTTAAATAAAATATTGGTAGATGAAAATGCAATTATTTGCGTACAAACTTAGTTTAATGCTGAAATAATGTTATTTTCTGTAATACTAGACGTGTGGCTACATCATAGGAGGTTATTTCAAAATCTGTCATCATGCCTATTGGTGGGGACAGCCTCTCTTGATCACAATCAAAATGTTAAAAATAATAAAGTAACCAATTGTTAAAAATTCATCATCATCATCATCATCATGACGGCTATAAAATCCCTTGTGGGTGGACTCCTCAACAGTCTCCCTCTCCAATCAGCTCGGCTTTATGCCAGCTCTCTCCAATTCTGTATCTCCAAGGCAGGTATTTCTTTGAGAACATTGTCGCCTCATCTTAGTGTTGGCCTTCTTAAGCTCCTTCGCACTCTTACACGAATTCAGCAGGAACCTCGATGCTTTTTTTATATTTTTTTATTTATTTATTAGAGACACTAACAGGATAATAGGTACATGATACTGATAACAAACATTATAGTGAAGACTATGCTCATTATTCCAATTACAAGTGTCTTCGGCACGCTCTAGTAACATGTATTTTTGCAATTAATTATATTTTACATGTACATTTATGTATATTATATATTTTGTGTTTGAGTGTAGTGCGATTAGTATTTAATGAGTGACTGATTTAATGGATCTATACGTTTATTAAGTTATTCTCTCCACATGACCCAGCCACCGAAATCTTCCCTCTTATTTTATAATTTTGTGGCGCTTAACTCCTTAAACTAAAGTATAGATATCATTACTATAGCGCCTAATTTAGAACCGGTCCAAAGATATGCCTCAAAACTTTCCTTTCAAAAATGTCCAGTGCTCGCTCGTTCTTTATCAATATCCATAACTCAGTTGCGTGTGTCAGCAGTGGTCTATTGAGCATTTTGTATACCATAACACTACAAGAGGCGGCGACAGTATAAGGAACAGTATAAAAAACACTTCACAAAATTGTTTTATGTACAAAGGACTTAAAATCTTCGACAGCCTACCGAAAATAATAAAAAGTACAGTGAATATAAAGAAAGAAGTTTAAACTTGAGTGCAAAAAGTTTACTGTAAAAACATTGAAACGACGAATGTACTGCAATAAGTTTTTTTTTATGTAAATCGTGTATTAGTCCATATAAAATAAAATATGGAACTAAATAAACAGTGAAATAAATAATTAATGGACCTCCTTTCTTGCACTCTCCTTTCTTCCCTCTTCACGTTTACTCTCCATGTCGCCACATCTTTAATGATTCTAATACATTTTTCTTTCTTTTGATGAATCGCTTTTTCTGCCCATTTGATTTTTTGCGTCAAAAGCCTGCTATGCCTTTACTTACTTTGTCTTTATATCCAATTCTTCCGGAGTCCTGTCATTTTTGAAATACGACGCACACATTTAATCATTATTATTTTAATAGATTTTCGAACATAAATTACAAAATACAATAATATTTCATTAATTTTGAAAGACAAACAATGGCTGTAATTAAACATTGGCTAGAGTTATGGGGCATTAACGCCTCTACGTTAATTGTTTTATTTATGCGAATGGTTTTAGAAATATTTGTAATACGCAAATATGTACATACATACATAACTCGTATGTTTAGTTTCACGTTAAATTTGATTACCATTTACAGCAGTTAAACGTACCCAAGCGCGTCTTATTTTCGCAGAAATGCGAAATATTTGACCATTGCGTACACACATAGTTGACCGACATTTATGGGGCCTGTGTTGATATGCTGTCCAGTTATGGTGGGGGTAATTGAGAAGTGGACGCCGAAATGGGGAATATATCAATTAACGGGCTATTCATAAAATTTATCTGGTTTTTAATTAACGCTAAAGCCAATATAATTAATAACCGGATAAATTTTTTGAATAGCCCTTTACTTGATATATTCCCCATTTCGGCATCCACTTCTCAATTACCCCTACCGTAACTGTGGCCACGCCCCCTTTCAAAATTTGATTTGTTTGCTAGAATAGGTAATGGATAGTTAGTTTGCGTCCTGATGGATATATGGTGGTATCGAAACCGGTAGACGTAGAGTTACTAGTTAAGTGGTTAATATAAAGTTTAATTAATTAAAATTAACAAAAATAATTATTTTAATAGGATTCTCTGTATGTAGATAGTTTTCCACTATTCATACTTTTAATTACACGTCCCAGCAAGAGCTACTAGAACACAGTGCATCTTCCACATTCCTGTAGCTCGTACCAATTACGGATTACGCTCCCCCATAGTGAGAATGTGCCGAGTCTACAACGACTTGTTCACCGACATCGACATCTATCATGTGTCTCTATACCACCTAAGATCACAAGTGAACATAATTCTGCGACGCAACATTAAATTAATACTTGATTAATAACTGAATATTGATTCACTACTGCAATGCAAGATATAAATAAAGTTAGGTAATACGTATACTTTAATATTGTTATTTACTTTATTATGTTCTAATCACTACTGTTACAATTGATGTGTTTTATTTTAAGATGCTTATGTTATTATTATTATGTACTACTTCAAAATTATTTATATGTGAGATATGTTAGGATATAAGTTACTATCTGTTTACACTCATATATTTATACATACTCATATCTGTTAATTTTTCCAAATAAATAAATTGTCTTGGCACATCTGTGATAGGTACTTTCATGACAAGAAAAGGGTTAAACTGTTACATTTTTAAAGCGCTCGTCGCGACTGACATTACAGTCATAAAAGGTATCATGGCTACCCTCTTCGCGTACCGCCAGGGTCTGTCTCCCCTCCTGTGCTCCCCCAGTCATCACCAACCCCTCGGACTAGGGGTGGAAGGCCGCCACCAACCAACCCCTGGTCTGGGCATCCAGTCGCCTGCCCCCGACACTAACATCGATCGACAGATAATCATCTATACTAATATTGTAAAGAGGAAGGATTTCATTGTTTGTTTGCATTGAATAGGCTCCGAAACTACTGGACCGATTTGAAAAATTCTTTCATATTTATAAATTTACATTATCCCTGATGAACATAGGCTATAGAATATTTTCAAAAATGTTAGGGATCCGTATGAAAACTTCGATAATGTAACCCAACGTGTGAAAAAAATACCAAAAAAAACATTATATCGCGTACGCTGCGGGAATTTTTGACAATAGAGCAAAGTGATGTACCACAGTTTTATAGAAGACATTAATATCTACAAAAAAGTCTGCAATACTATATATCTAAGCATTACAGTTATGTTACAATAACTTATGTTAACATTAAATGGAAACATTGTTTTTTAGAGAACAGGGGAACCTTTGTTTTCCCTCACAAACTTATTTTTACTTACTCCTTAACCAATGCAACGCCAGGTACCACCAGCTAGTATATTATACGACTAACTGGCGGGCGATGAGTGATATGGATTACATTATTTTACAGAGTAGAACATAATAGGGTAAACAGCCGTCATCCGATAATAGAATAAAATAAACGAGACGTGGGTACATGTCGGTGATGTTGTCAGAAGGAGAAAGAAGTACATGAGGGTCATCCATCAAACGTCAAAAATAAATACGAGTCCAACGATGTTTCTGTTTTCTATGGTCCAACGCGACAATGACAATTTTGACATAATTTTGTATCAGGACGCTGTGGGAGAAGAAATTAATAAGTGCATATGAATCAATATTTTTTCTATAAACTTTAAATACAGCATTAGTATTTATTTATTTATTGTAATTTTAATCGAAACATCAGAATTGTTAGGTTACGTTTGCGGCAGAGCGAAGCGAAGAAGGCATTGGAGAAATTAATCCCTTTTCTAAAGGCATTGCAGACATCGGATATCGCAAAAAAGGTATTTATTTTGAGAGAAATACGTGAAAATATTCCTCCTTATTTATGTATGACGAACACAAATTGGGATAAAGATGTTAAGATCTGAATACGGCCGAATGTAGGGTAGTGTAGGCGTGGCGTGCTGCTCATCAATCGAAGGCGTTTTTTAATTCTTACTAACTTGTGTTTTGATTCATGGTTTGCGACCTTCTTTGTATTTTATTGATCGATCCATTGTTCCAAGTGGTAGATGTAAGGAAGTCAGTCGTCACACTACAAGTTAAATTTAAGAAATACACACTTCTGAAGAAAATAATTTTTTCTTCTTCATTTGATCCCCAGACCTTTCTGTGATTTTCATTTCTCTCGATCTTGAGCCATGTTCAGTGCAGCGTTTAAAGAAGATTCTGTTAACCATCGCTCACCGCTTGCCCCGCATTTCAACAAACATAGTTAGAATTGCCCCGGAACAAATAGCCGGCCGCGCGACCAAAAATTTACCGAAATTTATTTTCTATGCGAGTGAACTGAAATATTAATTGTTTTTCATAGATAAATAAACAGGAAACGTGAAGAGCAAATGCTTACTTTTATCCAGGTCACTTTTTTTTTAATACATAACTAATTGTGTAGATATACACAACAGACTACTTTGAGGAATATCTGCGAATGTCATATTTTGGACCAGGCCAGGAGAGGGGTTAATACTGTATTTTAAAGAATTCTTCCTGTTTATGAGTATTTCATTGTTTTTGACATTTTAATTTAATTTTTCGAAGCTACTGGTGATACCTATTCTTGGTTGATATTCTTCAGTAATACAAAAAGGACTGTAGTGTATTCAGACCGGCCACCTTAATAAGAGTACAAAGGGGCGCGGCTATGAAAGGGGAAAGTGCAAGCTATCGCTTTCTCTCTTCCATTAGCTAGCGTGCAATTAGCACTGGGATTAGTTTAGGGTCGGTCGACACAAATAATTTGAAATATACCGGAGATGACTGCAACCGTATCCCGAGATTTGGGATATACTACAAGAATGAAAGTTCATAGGTTGTAGGCATACACGTATAGACTAAAAGCCAATGATCGCCAGACTTACGTTATAGTATCAAACCTGAAATATTTTCTGTAGATGTACACTATAGTAGATAAGAAAGTAAGGTGTGTAAGTTGTTAAGTTGTTAAGTAAGTGTAAGTTGAAATAAATAAAAAAGATGGTTCGGATATTATGACATTTAAGCTCGGGGCAATTTGGCAGATAAAGATAATACAGGTACAAAAAATGAGTAAGTAAAAAGTAAAAATAACAAACCTAATTTATTAATATGCTTAACGGTACAATACTATACACTCATATATTAACCATTGCCAGACGATTTTCGCGGGTCGTTTCTTCCGCCAGACGCTTTGAAGCTCTATAAATAAACATGTCATTTACGTTACAGTAACAAAACTGAATTTTGTATATTTTATTCGGGCCACTAATTAAAAATATTACCCAATAACATATATTTTAACTTTTTACTTACACATTTTTGTATCTGTATTACCTGGTATTTGCCGAAATTCCCCAAACTCAAATGTCATAATGTCCAAACCTTCTTACCTACTACAGTGTACATCTGCAGAAAATATTCCAGGTTTGATACCATAGCGGTCGCTGGCTCCTACTCTGGTAGACCTCTTTCCATTTAAAAAAGACAATCGAATTAGTATGTGTTAGCCGTGCGTACGAGGCACATTGCTTCGTTGTGTTGGTGTCTGTACCCGTAAACACTAACACAACTAAACAATATGCGTCGTACGCACGGCTTACACATACTAATTCGATTGTCTTTCTTAAATGTAAAGAGGTCTACATTAAATGAGGATTATAAACCCTTGGATGAATACGAAGCCTCATGTCCATTCCAACGCAGCGTTGTATTAGAAATCCTGCCTAACCATAGAACACTAATAGTCAGATCTAAAATTGAAAACATGAACTAACTTGTAAAAAAGCTTGTTTTTATCTTTCGTTGATTTTCAGAATCAGGAACACGTGTCGAACATTATCTATTGTATATTGATTTTCTGAAAATTCTACTTAATTTAGAATGCTCGTCACGGTGACGTCACGCGCTGTGGACGTGTCTCGTCGTGTTTGTCCAAGCTCACTAAACATGTAATGTACCGCCTGCTCTCGCGTGTTTTACGTCATTACGTAGCAATAATTATTGCGAGTCCGCAAATGTTGCGTCTCCCTAATTTGTCGATAAAATGTTTGTTCAATTAATTTCGTAAAGTATGTTCAAGAACATGATATTATCCCAATAATAATAATTTCGTTGTCTGTCCGTAACTTCCTGTAACGTCCGTGACTTCTTTGACAAAAACTTTTTCTTTTTTTCTCCCTTTCTTTTAACTCGAAGCGTCTGGTTGCTTGTCTGACGAAAAAACTTTGAATAGATTTTTAACCCTTTTCCCGTGATCCAATCGAGCTGAAACTTTGCAAGCAGACTCGAGGCGACGATCAAAATGATCTATCAAATTTTCGTTAAAAAAAAAATTGTATGATTTTCGATTTTTAAATTTTTAATGGTTTTTTCATACAACTTAATTGGTTGTATGAAGAGACTGCGACGCATGTGGCAGACACTAAACCTGATTATAGTATAATTTTGGATTTTTGGAAAAATTTTATTACTCCCATTCGTAGCGTCGCCCGACCGAAGCCCAACGAGTAGATTAAGCGCCAAACCAGTTTCCACTAGTAAATTAAAAAGGGAGTATAATTAAAACTATAATTAGTATAATTAATTTTATTGAATACCTATTCTTTAAAAAAAGTAGAGATATACATATGAAAACACGGAATACGTGTCACATCAATATTCTTACTATTTTCAAATTAAGCTTGTGCTATAGGACTAACTTGCTAGTCTGGAGTGAGATTCGGATCACGAGGCGAGAGTCCTAACCACAAGACCAACAACAAGCTACTGACCGACCGACATGTAAAACCGTCATTTTTGACGTGTTACAGCTAGTTTCTAATAACTCCCTAAGATTCTTCGGTTGGCATCCAGGATTTTCCTTTTTCTCCCTGTTCCTCCTCCAACAGCTTATGAGATGATTGAATCACTCAACATACTTCAACTTCGTCTTCATCTTACTCTCAATAGGAGCAGCGTGATTATATTGTATCGGCGTATGGTTGATCTGTTGCCACCAGTTATGTTCCATGCCATTTCTCGTGTATTCTAGGAGAGGGTTGTCTCTTTTCATGGTCCTGGTTTCTTCCATGGGATCTGGTCCCACCATACCTTGGTTCACCAATTCAAAGTGTCCTCGCGTGTTTGGTAACATGGACAGAATATCTTTATACTGTAGTACCAGAGATAAAATATTTTATGACCCTCATTTTTTTTTTTGCAATCAACGAAAACTCATTATCATTTTCCTTATCGTATCGCTTCGCACGACTCATTATTTTCCGCCACGCATTTCTCGCACGACGTTGTACAGTGTCTTCATAATTTTTTTAATCTTTATTTATTCACACATGTGAATTTTTACACTATCAGTTGATTTGTACGTAGATTAAATCAATATCGCTACTGTATACTTCATTTTCTCATAATCACCAGCCTGTCTTGTTGTCAAAGAATTCAAAGACAAAATATCTGCAATGCACATTCTTCAATAGCTTACGAAGCTTCTCTTTCTCGTCTCGATTTACTCACTGTAGAGGACCTCATCTCTTTCTTGGTGAACGAATAATTTACCTCTTTCTCTGCATCCCACATTTCGCAAAGCTGTTCCGATAGGATAAAAAATGTATTTTCTAATACCTGATACATATTTTTTCTATTCTAGATTATAGTGCCGATACTTAGTATATAGTATTTATATTCTGAAACTGATATCTATTTTTTAAATTCTTTTGTACGGAATTTAAGATTTAACCTTACCCTCTAAGGACCTTGCTAAGGATCGTGACCTCAGGGTTCCAATCTATCGATGTACTCGATGATTCTCCGCAGTCCACATCCGAAGATAGCCGTTGAAAAGGATAACCATAACATAGAGGATCACCCTCTTGCTCTATGTTCTTCCTTTCCAGCCACTACCAGCTCTTGCGGGTTTTCATATTCTCTGAGGACGTTGTGTCCGAAAAATAGAATGATGCGTCTTCTGAGACTGTGGACAATCTCAAATCCCTAGAGGTAAAATCCCTAAAATTGAGGCATTAGTTGAGTGTTGAGCCTATCTAAATTTGTGGAATGAGCTGATGAATTGCTTGCTTTCATAGCTTACCTCATTCTTTTTGATCCCGTTTATGCTTTACCTGTCCATTCCGTCCTTGCTCTGATCTCTGATCTAACATAAGAACCCTCTGACCCGAGACCCCCCGGAGAGACCGTGTGACCGCTGTGATTGCGAGACGCATCTTCGGTGCACGTGTCGGTGTATTTGAGTAAACATTGATCCAATCTCACTATTCGTAGGCAGGCACTAGACAGCGGTCCGCCCCGCCCATCTGCTCTCTGCAAATATTTGATCCGGCTCGAAGGACAAGGAACTTTCTCGAGTTATGTGACTGTCGGAGGTGTATGCAACTAATGGACCGAGCCATCGATCTGTATAAAGTAAACATCTCGAATATAACACTGTCGAATTCACTACGAAGACGAGTATTATTCAATATTTATCTTTTCAATGCTAATTGCGAGGAATTCTCTATTATGCATATTGGTGTAATTTCACTTCATCTTCTAATGGAGGCTGGAAATCATCTTGGCGATCTTCACATTGTATGTTGTTTTGTTCTTCCTCAAAGATGATCTCGATCTTTCGCGATCTCTGCGACTGTCCTCGAGAGGAATCTGTACCTAGGACTGTGTACCTCCACATAGATTTTTCTACACTCGCATTCTCCTCTCTATTAAGAGCGTCCATTAGGGATTATTATTGAGATCAGTGCTTGAAACATCTGGACGTGATCCATGTTTTCGGATAACGTTTCAAATTTCTCGGTTTCTTTATGCACAGTTTCTCACATGTAGCAGTTTGCCAAGCTCTTCATGACATGATGGAGGTTTTCCAGGTGTCATCTCTTTAATTTACCCATTTTAATAAGCCACTGTCAATCATTTTTACTCACTCCGGGTCAGCCTTGTGGATGTACATATCAGATATGAGTAAAATGAGGGTAAAATAAAATATATACATAAAGATACATCCAAATTTCCAGAGCTTGAAATGTTACTCTTCATATTTTCATCAATCAAACATAATAATTTCGTTGTCTGTCTGTGTCCCCGTAACTTCGTGTAACGTTCGTAATTTCGTTCGAATTCACGGCTAAAAAAACGAAATTAAACACCTGGAGATGGGGCTTGCAAACCCAATCAGGCCGCTCAACACACGTGGCTATCGCCGCTTCTCCGTTGATACTGTAAATATATACTAGGGCTTGGCAATGACGCGAACCAATGTTCCGTCATTTTTGACAATTTACAGCTAGTCATCCGTATTCTGAACTTAGCAATATTGCTATTTCCTTATCTTGACAGTTATTGTGTAACGTTGTGACGCCGTTTTTTTGACGTTTTATGTTTGACAGGTTTGAAATGAATGAATTCAATCAATTAGAAAGCTCATTATTCATAATAATGAATAAATTAATGTTTGTTTATGCGTTAGAGCTTTCTTATTGATTGAATTGATTAATTTTAAACATGTCAAACATAAAACATCTAAATTGGCGGCAATACAATGTTATACATACCTGTCAAGATTGGGATAAAGATCTGACATCTCAATATTGCTATTTTTAGAATAGCATAGGATAACAGCAATAGTTTGCATCTTATCTCTGATCTTTGATCGATTTGCTGGTTTTGAGTGCCGGCTCTGCAGTGATCAAGTACCTACATGTGCGGGAGATGTCTTGATCCGACACAATGGGACGGCCAGCTCAAGGCTCGAGTGCCGTCTCAAAGTGCGCAGCCTCTAACGACCCCGCTGTGTACACACTGCACTAGGGCTTGGCTCTTCTTTACGACCGGCATTAATCATCTCGCCGGCTGCTGCCCGCTACCACTGCCATCCTCGAGACGAGTGTCATTCGGCCCTGCCACGTGTGTGAAGTTGCGATCAGAGAATGTAAAGAATTAGAAACGAAGACTTATTAGTATACTAGCTGTAACCCGTTAAAAATTACGGTAGTTTTACATGTCGGTTCCTAAGGAATATGTATTTATTTATTTTATTTAAAAATATATATATCTATATATATCCATTTATCTATATATATATATATATATTGGAAAAAGAATTTCGTACGTTACACGAAGTAACGGGGACAGACAGACAACGAAATTATTATAATTGGGATTGTACAAAAACAATACTGGATATTGTCCACATAGGGATAATCATTAATTAAGATAAATTATAAATGTCTCACTGAGACCAAGGGCTGAATTGTAGGAGGCGGGCGATATAACGTGTATGTTTTCGAGAATAATTAACCGAATGAGTCAATAAAATCGAGTTTTGAGTTGATTATGCAGAGTTGTTTTTAAGGTACATGTCTAGCAAGGAAAAATTAGATGAGTGAGAAAATAAAATAAAAATGACTATTTTTTAATTTTTTGAATTAGGACAAATTACATGATTAATTATTTGGAAAATTTGGCAAGATACAACGACAACTTGGTTCAACGTTCTTGTGGTAAAAACAAAACTACTGGTGCAAAAATTAGATAAAAATAACAAAGGCTTTAAGAGATATTTCATGAACAAGCGAAATTCCAAAATTTTGTTTTGGCTCTCCTGAAAGCCAGCATTTTTCGACTTATTAGGTTGTTCCTTTTGCCCACAGAATAATCATCGATACAGTTGAGTGTCCTGATTTTAAAATAAAACGGAATTGACTCTCAACTCTCTCAAGTATTAAAGTAGTTATTACCCTTTAGAGTTTCAGTAATTTCATCATACATTTAGTTACTTGAAAGGCTTAAATTATTATCGGACAATATTATTTCTTGTTTATGGTTTGCGCTCTGTCCTTAAATAATGTGACTCGTATGTCAAAAAGATGGTTAAATTTTCATTCGTTCATACTCAACTGTATCGAGGATAATTATTCTCGAAAAGATCCTTTTTACCGTACACCATCTACAATTATGTCGAGACGAAGCTATTTATATGAGAAAGCATGTATGGAAGTCTTTATTGGGCGTCCACTGGGCTTACGATCCATTTTGGCTGGCTTCGGTGATCGACTTACACAAAAGTAAAGTGGCTGTTATGCGTTGTTGGGTGGAATCAGCGAAAAAGTTGCAGACAGATGCAAAAAAACTTGAAAACGATTGGATTACTACCTGCTAAGATTGGCAACAGTGGCGAAGGCTACTTGAGAAGGCCATGATCCTTGATGGATGGTAGCCACTTGACTAATAACTACACTGTCAGATAAAGATGCCTCCTTGATGGATGATAGCCACTCGATTAATTACTACACTGTCAGATAAAGATGCCTCCTTGATGGATGGTAGTCACTTGATTAATAACTTCACTGTCAGATAAAGATGCCTCCTTGATGGATGATAGCCACTCGATTAATTACTACACTGTCAGATAAAGATGCCTCCTTGATGGATGGTAGCCACTAGATTAATAACTACATTGTCAGATAAAGACACCTCCAAAAAATTGTCGATTCACTGGAAATTGGCTGGCATTGATTGTAATATTTTCTTTTAAATAAAATAATTTCGGTTGTCGTAACGCAGTGTCCTAATTAGATGTAATTATTTCACGGCTACCTGTACGACAATGAGTGGATTTCACTTGGAGAGTTTTTTGTAGATAGTTGTCGAACAACTTGTCTTTGCTAATCGTCCATTATTTATTACAACATTTTTGTACAATTTCATTAACAAATTAACATGCAATAAAGATGAGTTCAAACAATTAATCGCGTATACATCATTTTATTTTTGTTGATTTTTTGATCGAGGTTACAAATCCAAATGTGACGCGGAAACGCCTGCGTAGGACAATAATATTTATATTATTTTCTTCAGAAAAAATATTTCAAAGATCAATGGATGAGTCGATCGAAGAAGGAACATTAAGCCATGTATTCACTAGGGGACAAATTGTCCCTCAACAGCACGCGCGGCATAGAGTCTACGTGACGTTGCAACGTCGTGCACTGTTCCGCGACCTCGCGCACAACATAGCGCGGCATTTCTACGGCCGTTGCAACTTTCGCCATGCGCACGGTAACCCAGCCGTACTCACTGCATAGTCCGTATTCCGCGGAGCGTCCGTACAAGCGTGGTTTTTTACAAGTGATACGCATGCGCCTGGTATCTGTCAAGATTACATG
The DNA here is from genome assembly GCA_016648135.1 of Agrypnia vestita. Classification (NCBI taxonomy): domain Eukaryota; kingdom Metazoa; phylum Arthropoda; class Insecta; order Trichoptera; family Phryganeidae; genus Agrypnia; species Agrypnia vestita. The sequence goes on from JADDOH010009737.1 coordinate 42,830, forward strand.
CGGGGAAAACGCATCGTTCTCGAACTCTCGAGCTGTATCGATCGAAGATCGCATGAATGGCCGTCCTTCTTTCTCTTCTGGCATAAATAGTTCGCATGTCTCCTCTTTTTTCTCCTCTTACTTTTCGATAAACTCATTAACATAAACTATACGGCGGCTATCCATCAATAACCTCATAAGGGCGATATATTTCCGAAGACGTCTGGAAAAACAATAATTATTTGCAAAAAAAACCTTGTTTTTCAATAACTATTCAATTTACTACTACAGTAAAAAACCCTCGTTAATTTTGAATTGCGACTCCCCAAAAAACATTTCGAAATTGCGCGAAACCAACCCCCGTTTATCGCCAATGAGATATACAAACCCCCCCAGGCAGGCTGGGTCATCCATAACCTTCATTGGATTGACATTTCCGCACAAGATACTGCCAGTCCCCCGCCGGTGTGTAAAACAACGACACGTCAAATAACCGCGTCATTGTCCCCGAAACATGAGCGTAGATGTTGATGCGACATGTCGAGCGGAATGTTTCGCGATTTGTCCCCTAGTGAATACATGGCTTTAACTTCCACAATATAATCCGACCACATAGGTTGCTTTTAGTAACGCAAAGTTCAAGATTAAACTCTTCGGAACTACACGTCAGCTCAACGTCAACAAACGAACAAACAGAAATTAATAATAAATAATAACTAGCTGTAACCCGTCAAAAAAGACTGTACTTTTACATGCCGGTTCCTAAAGAATAATAAGTACATATTTACTTATTTATAGCCGACACCCGTGAAATAGTAATAACGACTTTTATCAAAATATTTGAAAATTTTTTTTTAAATTTTTTGAACACTGACGTTATTTATTGCAAAGAACTCCATTATTTTAAATATAAAAATTAAAAAAACACAATGTTTTTTATGAGAGTTCAATATTTTATTAGTCTCTTACAGGACGATCGTTTCGGCTGTTTAGGCCATTATCAACTCATAAACATAGCTATTATTCTTGAGTTTATATACAAATATTTTGGAAAAACCTTAATAATAATACAGAGGATACTTGAATTTAAATAGCTTTACAAATACATAAAATAGTTGGGTGTTTACCTTTTTAAATTATTAAGATATGGGCAATTAAACATTATAAGGATGGATTTCAGGTAGTAAAGGTATTCTCAAAATTGCTGATTACGGGAATACCAGGTCAATACAACAAGTTCAGGGACATTTTCATTATAATTTATATCAGTGAAAGCAACAGATAAATTATAAAATATAAGTGATTATTGAAGGCTATATTTTTTAAAAACGTAGATACCTCAAAAACATTTTTTTATGTAGTATTAAATATATTTAGAAGGGGAGAATAACAAATATTAAGCTGTTCGTCGTCCCTAGTGCGCTGGGCGGAAAATGAAATGGTTCTCGTCTTTACTAACCCCTAGTATATATGAATTATATATACTATATATAGATTAATATATAGATATATATATATATATATATATTATATATATGTATTGTTATCTTTCTTTGGCGGTCCACGAAGGGCGGCGGTTGAAGCGTGCGTTAGGCGGCCGGTTCATAAATCTATAAAGCCGTCTCATTTCTCCCCTACGCTCTGAGAACACAACTACCGGAGTCTGTCCACATTCACAACATTCATATAAAAATAATAAATATATTACTTAATCATTGTACATAGAGAGTAATCATGATTATGGATAAGTACTTGCAGTAACAGACCGCAAGCCCCGTAGATAACGTGGAACAATACCTCTTTAATTTGAATGCGCACGTGTAGACGAACATTACCTTTTATTTTATGAACCACTTGAGGTAAGTCTTGACCAGCCATTATATCACACGCTGAATGCATAGGAAATCGTAAAACTTCACGATAATTAGTATATTTCACGCCGATGTAAAATAAAAACAACAAACATCTCGAAATCTTTCCCTGAACGAAAAATATTTTTGAGTTCCACACTTTGTACACTAACTAACTAACTAACTTACCATCACGCCGTTTCCCCGCGGGGGTAGGCAGAGAGGATAGAGCGCCATACTCTTCTGTCCTGACATACAACTCTCGCCTCATCCACATTCAAACATCTTCGCATGCAAGCTTGACGGTTGCTGGTTGCTAATCTCGTCATGCCGCGTCTTCCGAGGTCGCCCTCTCTTTCTGGCGCCCTCAACACTTGCATTATACATCTTTGTTATCATTCTTTCCTCATTCATTCGCTCAACATGCCCAAACCACCTGGGCGACCCTGTTTTAATTCTATGAATTATGCTACGATCAGCTTTACATTCATTCCTAATACACACGTTTAAGGGATCTCATCTCCACTGCATTCAATATACTTTCGTTCCTCTTTTGCCAGCTCCAGGCTTCACTTCCTCATATCAGTGTCGGTACCATTACAAAAAATATTATATGCTAAAGACGCGTGCTTTAATTAATTGGGAAAATGTTTGGCCAATTTTTGAGAATAAAAGAGGTGTTGGAAGACCTCAAAAGAGATGGGCCGACGATGTAGCCGCTGTGGGGGAGAAGAAATAGCAAAAAATAAGGATATTATAATAAGGAAGACCGAAAGGGTATGGAAGACGCCTATATCCGGAGAGATGAAAACTGAAGTAGAAGAATTAGGAGAATAAGATGTAAGGCCACGAAGTGAACCCTGGGGCACCTCGATTATATTTGATTTACACACTTGTTACTAGATATGAATGAGTTTTTCATTTACTTACACAGGTGTATTAATTTACGATGTTGGACAACGCGCATTTTATCGCTCTGCGGTATTAAATAATTAATTTATTACCTCTACTGTAAAATAACAATGAAAAATTTATTCAATTACGAACTCCCTACCAAGATCTTTTAACGATTAAAATAAATCTTCGAGAGTCTAAAAATTACGTGCGCAATGCTTGTGCGACATTTTCTACAGGCTAATAATATTGTAAAATTTTACGGCCCAGTTGTTCATATTTGTTTATAGTGTATCTAGTGTAAATAAGGAGGAGTTAGAGTTGAAGGATAACTAGTCTATAAGGACTGTAGTGGTGTTTAGATTAGAAGTCGTTTGTGGATGGCTCCTCCAATTATCTTCTCGGTAGCTGCCAATTTTGTTTTTGTGCGCTGGCTTTCGTGGTCTCGGTGTTAGTTTTTGATGGGATTTGGGAGATGTTTTGTGTAATACATGGTAGCTGTACCTCTGCATAGTGCTGCTAACAAAACTCATTTATCTACAGTTCCACAAATTCGTTTAACTTAAATTACAACCGCATTGATATTTTTAACTCGACTATTCGGGACATAAAACAAAAATTAATTTCACAGCCGCACCCAAACTAGTTCATTCAATTTATGTTCCCTTATACTCCTTTATCCTAATCCTACGTCCTACTCCGCCCCTTAATTTATTTAATTTACTATTTTTTATCCCTTGTATGTTAATTTAAGAGTTGCGGTTAATTTTTCCTAAAAAAAAACAAATAAATAAACCTCTTCAAAAAGAGCAAAATAATTTTGTGGTGACATCCCAATCCCAATTATAATAATGTCGTTGTCTGTCTGTCCGTCCGTCCGTCCGCATAACTTCGTGTAACGTCCGTAACTTTTTTTCAGATAATTTTTTTCGTAAACTATTTATTTCCCAGAAATCTATGTTTTCGAAAAAAAGGATTTTCGAATTTTTTTTTTATTTTTCGTAAAAAAATATTCGATTTTATTTAAATATTTTTTCTAAAAAAAAAATTTTCAAACGCTTTTCTTTCGAAATTTTTTTTTCGAACAATTTTCTTTTTCGAATTTTTTTTTTTTGAAAATATAAAATCACTGAGGGTCGTTGTAAATAAAAATGAAAAATAACTTTCTTCTTCAATTTGGATTTGCACGCCATATCAAGCATGCAGCTTGGTTTCCTTAATCTTGTCTCCACATACTCTAATTCTCGGCGACTTCTTCTAATTCAGAACCCCCCAGCGAACTCGAAGTCTGCCCACTCTTTTTCTCCGGGTATCATTTAAGTATCTTTGACAATCAGAATTGAGGTTAGACAAAATTCTTAATTTTTAAAACATTGGATATCCTTCGCCAGAACCTCTGTCTTCCCATTGGCGCTCTTCATCTCATTCTCGATGTTTTCTTGCACCAGATTGCTTGAGATCTTCTTCGTTGTCATCTTCCAGCATTTATTCTTAATATATTTCTTATCGTAACCGTGCCATTTCAGTCTGGCTTCTCCCATCTTTTCTGTGATCACAGAATTTTAAGACAAATCTTTGGAACAGTTTCAGAAAATAGATTAACAAGTAGACGCTACGTGAAAACAGTGACCGAATGGCAAATATCGAAGTCTCTACTGACAACAGGACGCAGGAGCAGCAACGTCCTCAGATAGGTTCCTAAAACCTCTGTTGGATTTTAGAACAATAGTGATAATAAGGATGTTTCGTGACCGCCGGGCGCCGGCCGCGAAATGATGACGCGATTGGTCGAAACGGACATCCGACATGTTCTACGCCAATCGCTAGAAATGATTTAAAAACTTAATAAATCCGACCAGTTGTCAGTTGGAAAGCGAAGTGTGTGCCGGCGTCTTTTCTACTAAGAATCGACATTCTTTTTCGTGTGGTTACAATATCCGACGTATATCAGTTCACATCAGCCTTTAGGAATAGACAGATCGATCTGTTCCAGATTCGACGAAGCTGGGAGAATTGGAGATTGGATCCGCACTAGATATACTAGGAAGAACGTTGTAAATACAATTTGTCAGCTGTGTGCGTAGCTAGTCTTGGTGTACCTATATTTCGGGTGTCAGAATCAATCAGGAAAATATTTCAATCCTAATATCGACCCGCGTGCGGTGGTGGCATTCCGTCTGTCGTCGTGCAAATGATATCGTAAATGATGCAACAGAAAACTGAATTCGACAGAGCACTCGCCAACTGCAAAATACTTTGTATAGATCAACAACAATTTATGTCACAATCGTATTTACCTGTCAAACCATTAATTTATTTAGAGCTTGTGTGTTTATAGCCGTCAAGCATACTTAATTTAATGACGACTTTATATTCAAGATTACTCGTTTACTGGTAGCGGGCTTACTGACAAAAGAAAATACTAGATCAAGGCAAAACGCGCAAGCATAGAACTATTTTTCGTAAATTAGTTTAATAACTATTAATCATCAGCTTGCTTGACAAATGGTCTTACACAAAAATTGTCGGTATATATATATATATATGTTAGTTCTAACTACTTTGGGGGTAACCCGCGTCAAATTCTGGTCGTCAGGACCAGTCGTCTGCCGTCTCACTGTTCATCTCACTGTTCATCTTCAGGGCGCCTTGTCGATGAGCTGCTTCTCCAAAAAGCGTACAACCGTTTGGGTCCAGAGCTCACCGTCAAGTGAAAGTTTGAAAAATTCTGCGTCAGGTGTTTGTGGAGGAGTGGGTTTCTCCAGCGACGCCGCTAATGACTTTTGCTCGGCTTCTAGTAATCCGTAAATATCCCGAAAAATAACTTTTTCATAATGCATATACCTCTTCGCGAAAACTTCTATTTAAACATATATA
>JADDOH010009737.1:48449-76369 GCA_016648135.1 Agrypnia vestita
CAAAGCAAAATATACAAAGATAGCGCTTTGTAACCAACAAGTGATTTTCTCAGTAATCAATTCAGAACTATTAATATACGTCTTATTAAGTGTAATCACCATTATTACCTGTGCTACGTCCTACTGTGCTACGACTTCTGAGAAACGTCTCCGATCTCCTGCAGCATGTCTCTGTTTGTGCTGTTTATTTGGCTGCTGTGTTTACCTCTGCACTGTTCAACCATCTTGATTTGGGCCTCCATATTCTCTTTCGTTCTGCAGGGTTATTTTCCTGAATCTTCTTTGGTCGAATCCACTTCTCCGATCCTAGAGCAATAGATTGATAAATTTTTTAATGAGTCAGGTATTAACTATTAGATAGTAGACGATGAGAGAGACTGCTCCTCTCGAAACTATGGCAGTAATAAATAACTCATATTGTTCAAAATAGCTACTTCATATTATTCTCCTTACAAACATTTCTTACTTTGTTAGGTCCAGTTACATCAACTTGTTTTTTTAGTTATCTTTTTTAAACCATCGATTTTTGCGCTTTTCACCAATCGTACAATCCGTTTCCGTAAAAATCTGTACTCGATAATGAAACATTACTATAAACCAAATTAATGCAAACGGCACTTGCCAGTGTATTACTTAAAATTACAACATTTTTCGTGAACTTGATGAGAAAATTTTCGTTATGTGTTTTTCAAATACTTAGCCAGTATATTGATAGTAATTTTACGTGTATCTTCTTTGAATTGCTAGATTTTTTTTTTTATTTATTTATTTATTTGTTTACGCCCATTAGGCTTTTACATAAAGAGTATAAAATAAATTTCAGAAAGCACATACATTAAAAGTTTCAGGAATAGCACCAAATCATGAGTATAAAAATTAAAAATGTAGAGTAGGTAACGAGCAGCAATGCGTATAGGCTTTTACATAAAAAAATATATCATAAAATTAAAAAGAACATACATTAAACAATATAAATTACAAGTAGCAAATTATTAAAAGTACCGGAATAGCATCGAAACATGAGTACAGAAATTAAAAATATAAAGTACAAAGCGGCAATGTGTACGAAAAATATATATTACCCACCATTACATATTAACAGCTGAAGTCAGTAACGAAGCAGAATTGCCTCTTTAAGTGTGAACTTTACTTTCTCCAGACTGTCGACGAAAATGTCAATCATGCAACCATATTCATTACAAGTTCCCAATATTCTGTGTATCACAGAATTTGATTGATAGTTAGTATTGCAATTGTTGCGATGGAATGTGACAATTTGTCGAGTTCTATGTGTGGAAGGGATATTATAGTCGATACATGCTACAAGGTCAGGGCTGTCCAACATATTGTTTACAATTTTGTAAAGAAGAACTATATCATAAATTTTTCTTCTATCATATAATGTGAGTAAATTTAGTCTCTTCAATATGTAATTGTATTCTATGTTTTGTATTGGTATGCTTAACTTGTAGTTAATGTATTTGAGAAATTTGCGTTGGACACGCTCAATACTGTCTATATGCCCATTATAATATGGAGACCAAACTGATGAGCAATATTCTAATTGGCTCCGGACAAGAGACATGTATAACATTTTAATACTTTCAATTGATTGAAATGGGCGTGATGTCCTTAAAATAAATCCCAGCAATTTTAGAGACTTACAAGTTATCGCATTAATATGATTAGTAAAAGTAAGTTTCGAGTCGAATAATACCCCTAAGTCTCGAATACAGTCAACATTTTCTAGTTTGGTGTTACATAGAGAGTATTCAAAATTTATTTTTGATTTTAATCTAGTAAATGATATAATTTTGCATTTATTTAAATTTAAGTACAATTTATTCGTTTCACACCATACTGAAAGAGAATTTAGGTTTTGCTGTAATATGTTGCAGTCATAAATGTTGGTTACTGATTTAAAGATTTTTAGATCGTCTGCAAACAGCAAATATTCAATGTCATTAAATATTGTTGAAATGTCATTCACAAATAATAGAAATAGTATTGGTCCAAGATACGATCCCTGTGGTACACCACTAGTAGCATGGAAACATTCTGATACATATGAATATATTTTTACCCTTTGCCTTCTTTCACTCAGATAGCTCGTTAACCAAGAAAGATATTGAGATAACAATTTTGACTGATGCGTTTAGGTTAGGTATCCTTACAAGTATAATATTGAGATAACAATTGAGATATATTAATTATACTTGTAAGGATACCTAACCTAAACGCAACAGTCAAAATTGTTATCTCAATATCTATAATAATCTTTGAAAAAACAACGAAAAACTACTGCAAGCCAGATAATGGTCTGATACAAAATGAATAGACCACATAAGTGAAATGAAGGGAATTAATGGCTACAAAAGGCAAACTTTAGAGAAGGGTGGAAGGGTATGGAAGAGACCTGTATCCAGCAGTGAAGAAATAAATGCTGAAAAGAAGAAGAAATGCATGAAATTCCTCGATAGATTGACGAACAGCACTTAACATTTTAAATGGAATACTGAATATTAGAGGGACTTATTAGTGAAGATATCTTTTAGAATGATCCTGTAAGTTTCGAAGACTCCAGTAAATTTTTGCAACAATTAGCTTCTTATTGAACGCGTACGTCACATAACAATTTAGTATGCTTCGCTGGCTAGACTATGATCCTCTTATATTGTGGCTTTTATGATGTTATTAGCAATGGATCAGGTTGAATAGGCGTATACTGGATTTGACCCGCTGACCACCTCACTCTAAAGTCCATTGTTTGAAATAGTTATGTCACTATTTCACTGTCCATAATCCATCAGGAATACCTTTAATGCTTACGTGTTAGATTAAACGTTACACTTATCTTAACCTAACTGGAGATTTTTTGTATAGTTTTTTTATGTAATCATATTGTTTCATTCCAAATGTTCTAATAGTTTGATTCTCCATCAATCAGAATATTTATAAGCATGGAAATACGTATAAATATTATTTTTTCAATATCTCGGGGGAAGATATAAACAGTTTATCTTGGTTGCCTCACACAGTGGCTCAAAGTTCATGATGCCGGTGATCTTATAGGGATAAATTAGCAATCTGCAGTTTGGTCGATAGACTTCGATTGAAAACGGCTAGAAGAATCTAGACGATGGTAACCCCGAGTCTTTGGTCTGGAGTCATTCGATTTCAAAAACCATTTATCGACCTGTCATGAAAGGAACTACACAAACAACACCATAAATATTATAATGAAGTCCTTCAATGTGCGAAAATTTGCAAAATGTGTTTTCATTAAAAAATATACACACCTACAAGTTGCGGTGAAGATATTCCAGATTAAATAAATAAGGAATAGATTTTTACCGCGTCACCCAGCGTGTGTTACTTACTCGATGAGTTTTGGAATTTATTGCATAATATAAGGTTAATAGCTTTTTGAAAATTTGTAACTATGATTGCCATCCATACAGGAAAATCAGCGATGTCTGAACACTTTCTGGATACCAACCATCACTTTTCATTCGAGCCTAAGATCCTAGGAAACCCAAGAGTCACCATGCACGTCTTGTCAAAGAGGCACTTGAAATCTGGTACAGTTGTCGGCAAACTTCTTGAAATTCTTTGACGTGGTGGGGGAATGCGCAGAAGACGAAATTTGGGTCTCTTTGGTGGAAAGGTAGATGCGCAAACTTCCCCCCACTACGCCGTAGAATTTCAAGATGTTTGCCGGCTACTGTAGACACCAGCATCCGGTGAACATCAATATGGATGATTGTCTCAAACTTAAAACCTCTTGGTACCCGGCGCTTCAAAATCCAATCTCGTCGCCGATTCCGTAATGATAGTATACAGATAAAACACGGAACAAACAACACAAACACATAGCACTTTATCTCCATGAAATACGCAAACATTTTGTAAAAAAAAAATACCGAGACCAAAATTTTATCCCTCGTTGTTATAAAATCTAAATTATATAACATAGCTCACTATCGATATTGAAGATTTTATGTATATATATGTAAGTCTAATTTTTTCCCTGGCTTATTTTTTTGTATATATCTTTCTAATTGATTAATCAAATTTGATTGAAATTTTATAAATGAGTTGTTATAAAATTGACATATTTTTTAGTATTATTTATTTATGTATTTAACGCCCTTATGGGCTTTTACAATATACAGAATATTTTTTTTTTTAAATAACATAAGACAGTTAAAATAATAATACAGTTAAAAGGTAATAATAATAATAATAATAATACAGAAAAACATAAATAAATAAATAAATAAAATAAATATAACTTTATTCCAGAATGTGGGGAGGTTCGTGCAATCCCACATATTCCATATAAAAGAAAATACACACATTAAAAATATTATAAAAAACAAAAGAGAAATAGGAAAATCATATAAAATAGAAGAGAAGTATTAAAAGTATTAAAAGAAATATGTGGTAAAATATCGGCTAAAATAAAAACATAAGATAAAATAATAACAAAGTTGAAGGTACAAATAATAATAGTTAAAGGTAAAATAGAAAGATTTATTGTCCATTTCCATTTCGTTGGGATGTAAACAATTGTATCAGCTATGTCCTATAAACAGTTATACTATCAGCAAAAATGTCAGCCGCCTCTGCATGCTCATTCCCTAATGAGTGTAATCTGGGAATTGCAGAGTTTGCTAATGCATTAGTTCTGACATTTCCACTATAATAGAACAATGCACTGTGTCTTGATGACCTCGATGGAGCATATAAGTCGATCAGACTAATAATCTGGGGGCAATCAATCAAACTATTTACGATCCTATAAAGAAATATTAGGTCTGTTACAGTACGTCTCACAGGCAAGTTTAAAAGTTGTAAATAACTAAGGAGATATTCATAATTGATATCTTCCAAGCTTATATTTAATTTGTAATTAATAAGTCTTAAAAAATTTTTTTTGGACTCGTTCAATTGCCGTTGAATGATTAACATAGTGATAGATTGTTGTTGTTTTTTTTTTTTAATTTTTCGCATGTTCGATGCGTTGACATCACGATGAACTGTCTTCTGTTATTGATGATCATAGCAGATGGCGCGACCCATTTTCGGATCCTTGAGCTTCGAACCATTGGCTAAGAAATGACAATCTCCATTGAATCTATCGGTGACATTTCTTGCTTAACTAAAAATACGGAGTTATTTTACTGAGACTTCTGAATTCTCAGTCGTCGGCGGTTATATCGTGATATAATTAATAGCAATTTGTGATGGTTTACCATCGTAAATATGTCATCCGTATTGACCATGTCCGACGAAGAAAATCATACTTCTAACACCGCAGTTTCATCATACATACCTTGAACTGACTACCCACAATTTATGGGTAAAACATTTCAAGAACAAATCTTATTTCGCATAGCTCAAATGAAATCAATATGCTTAACTAAACTAACTTAACTTAAAAGACTACTTATTTTCTATTAACATTAATTTTAGGTCTAATTTTACTATGCCTGTCTCAGTAGAAAACTCTGTGTTGAGACATGCAAAGTTTACGAAGAGAACTTAATTAGATATAAGTACACAAAATACAAATTGGTCTTAAAAAAGTGATTATTCATGGTCTACACTCTACCACAAATAAATATAGTATACTAGGAATCTTGATAACCTTCATATATGTATATAATGTTAACTGGAATCAAGTTGTCACTTTGTTTGATTGAATGTCCCAGTAAATACTAAATGCATTTTTAGAGTAATGGTAACACATAGATCTATTCTTCTATTACAATTTGAATAGAGTTATAATTCTTTGATAACATACATGTAATAGAGCGCGATAGGTCCACACTCATGAATGAATTCTGTTGTTGACCTATTGGAATTGTAACCATGGTAAACTATTTGAAAAATCAACGTGTGTATCATGCATTGTAATATTTTTTTGCTTTGCTCACTAAACCAGCAGTGGATGTCAATGATGACTGTCATTCTAAATAGAACAATCTTTTGTGAGGTAATTCTTTTTATTTAACGCAACATCCGGAATCGCCTGTCAAACACTCGACTATGACAAATTGTCATGTTTGAGCAGGAGTAAAAAAGAGTACATATTTGCAAGTTGGATTGACATACTGCTGTACCTAAAAACCACTGGAGATCCGCCATAGGACGTGCATATGAAAGCTTCTAAGAGAAAGTGTAATAATTTTCTGTGGTTTTTTCACGCAGACCATCTTAAGGTGGCGCTGCTATAAAAAGAGTGAGCACCTCTCTTGCTATCTTCCATTAGCTGGGTGGTAAGCAGACAGCACGGGGTCTGGTTTAGGTCGGTCGACACGTATAAACATATATCTATACTAATATTATAAAGACGAAAGATTTGATTGTGTGTTTGAATTGAATAGGCTCCGAAACTACTGGACCGATTTGAAAAATTCTTTCACATTCAGAGTTCTACATTATCCCTGATGAACATAGGCTATAGAATATTTTCAAAAATGTTAGGGATCCGTATGAAAACATCGATAATGTAATCCAACGTGTGAAAAAATTACCAAAAAAAAATGCTACGGAAATTATTGCCAATAGAGCAAAGTAATCTACTACAGTTTTATAGAGGACATTAATATCTACAAAAAAGTCTGAAAAATACCATATATCTAAGTAGTACAGTTATGTTACAATAACTTATGTTAACATTAGATGGAAACATTGTTTTTTGAGAACAGCGGACCCTTTGTTTTCCCTCACAAACTTATTTTTTACTTAACCATTAACCCATGCAACGCCGGGTACGACCAGCTAGTCTGAGAATATATTGGAGAATCTCGTAACCATTCTATCTTTTATGCATAAAAGCGTTTATGTGTGCGTTCATTTAGTTAATTGGATACATTTCGTTAGAGTGAACTGTCAATTTTCTTGAAGGATATTCTTTCAGGAACATATTTCAAAAAGTAAATAAGTCTATAATATACAAATTTTAAAGTCTACACTATTTTTCTGGGATGTTTCAAGATTTGAATATTGAAAATGTGAAGATTATCCCGTTTAAAAAAAAAGTTGCTTAAAAGTTGTCCTAGGACGGGTTTTAAATATTATTTGTTTTAATAATTACGAATTATCTACCTATACTATTTATAATTTTTCAAAATTCTTGCGGTATATATTGCTACGGCACTGGCGGATAGAGCGCCAGGCCACCCATACTTGCCGTGCATCCACCAGCTAACTCGGACGGTCACGAGACTTCTCAGGCACGGTGCGTGCTTCTCATGGAGTTCCAGGCGCTGGTCGTTGCTGGAGGCTGTGTCGGTGTGTGTGTGTGCGTGAATAAGTATGAATGAATGTGCGTATGATACGTGTGTGTGAATACCTGACCACTTGGAGAGGAATCTTCAAAACAAAGACGGTGCATTACAGAAAGGTTTACATTTAATCAAATCGGTATAAAACAACATTGGCAGCGAACGCTGATTCTCCTTAAATATTATATACAAAAGTGGGGTAAACAAATTAAGGCAAAAGGCCTGATAGAAACTGCCGAAGGCGGGCAAACGAACACAATAAGTCAGTGATCACAGAATTTAAATTAGTAAAATAAAACAAAAGTTCTTTGGTCGATGAACATTGATTCGGAGAGGACGAGACTCCGACGCAGCGTGATGATCCCCGATTGCAAATATTCCATTGCGCCTTAGTCGGCGAGCACCCGACGTGGTGTCGCAGGAATGATAATTAAAGGATACCCACTTGGTGCTTCCGACGGATCGAGATCGTACTTTCATTTGGTTCCATCGAGAGCCGCCATCGGCACAGATCGTCAGCCTCGCCTCCCTCGCGAGATGACTTGGCCATGGGCACGGTCCCGCCGGCGCACGGCTGATTTGGGGTCCAAAATCGTCGAATCGTGACTCCAGGAGAATCCCGGCAATCTCCGACGACAATTAAAACATCGCCTCATCGGGCGAGCGTTACGGCATTGTCCACATCATACAGACGGGTCCTAGAAAGGAACCATATTACACTATAATCGAAACATGGAATAAACAATGGCGAATATTGCTGTGTCGCAGATTTACTTACCATCGATTGCCATTAACGCATTCGATGAACCCGTCTAAAGCACGAATTTGCAGCTATCAGTCAAGCTAGCAGGTAGAATGACGCTGAAAAAATAAAAGTGAAATTGGCAGGCCTGCCGGGTACCAATCGCACGCTCGGATACAGGCCTTTTTAAATCGCCGTATTTAAGGTGGATAAGTGCGATCGTATTTGATCACATCTCAATATATCGATAATTTTTTTCCCATCCCTAAATCACAGAATACAGACCAAAAATAGAGAGATAGCTTTTGGTGATATATAATATAAGGCCCCAGTACATAATGGGCCATGCGCCACGGAGGGCCAGCATCGCCTTTCGGCGAACACACACAGTGGCGCATTTTTTTTTAAAATAGAGATGCGAACACGGAATACGTATACATCAATATTCTATTTTCAAACTAAGCTAAACGCTTAGGCTATGAAAATAAGGCTAACTTGCTAGTCTGCAGTGAGGTTCGAACTCGCGACCTTTGGATCACGAGGCGAGTGTCCTAACCATAAGACCAACAAGCTACTCAAGTTACTTAGTAATAAGGTTTCTTCGGTACGGGAAAAACTGCACTCTAGGTAGTTTAAGGGTAAATTAGGCTTTTCATCTCTCTCTTTGCAAACATACAAAACTGCAAATAAACAAAACTCCTTCGTCTACAGATTCACAAATTCATTTGACTTATATTACAATCACATTGATATTTTTTATTCGACTATCCGGGACATAAAACGAAATTTAACTACACAACCGAGACCAAACTAGTTCACTCAATTTATGTTCCCATCTACTCCCATCCTTCGTTCCTTTATCCTAATCCTGCATCCCACTCCACTCTCTCCAGCTCTGCACAACATATTTTATAACCAAAAATTAACTTGTATTATTACTTATTAACTTATATTTTACTCGCATTATTAACGATCATCAGTGGAAAGTTCGTTATTGGCATAGTTCACTATATTTTTTATCATACTTATAATATGTTAATTTTAAGATATGCTGTCAACTTTTCCTAAGACAAATTAAATAATAAATTAGCGACCCTCGACAATGACCGCTTTTAAGGTACAGATACACATGCTTATTACTGACATGCTCATTAGCATGCTCAAAACTAGCATGCCCAAACAACTGTACACACTTGCACATTATTAGCATGCTTATTTTAAGCATGCTCAAAGCTAACAATTAAACACATATGCTTATTAGTGGCATGCTCTTGTCACAGAATAGAGAGGAACTCTAGTTCAAAATTGAAACTTTGCAAACTGAAATAGAAAATTCAAGTAAACCAATAAATCAAAATATTTTTGATTTTAGTTTTTATAATTTTTATTGTAAAATTTGAATCATTCATGTCTTTTAATAAAGTTTCATAAGCATTATTTCATGTTATATTATTTTTACATAGCAGTGACCGGAGTATTCCACAGACATTCGTGATTCCTATAATAAGTCACGAAAAGTAATATTTTATCGTCGTTTAGTCGCGTACTGAGAAGATCGCATTGATAATAATCGATACTAGCCGAGAATGACATAAGCATGCTCATAATAAGCAAGCCTGTTCACACATGCTCAAAAGATACCCCTTCTCATGGTGAATGACATTAACATGCTCATAAATCAACCGGCGGTTAATTTTTGAGCACGCCACTAATGAGGATGCTTATTACTAGCAATGTACGTACACACATTGCCACTAATAAGCAAGGGCTAAACAAGGTCAATACTGCGCATGCTCACGTACCACTAATAAGCATGTGTATCAGTACCTTTATATCCAAATTCCTTAACGCCACCATCATTCATAACGAAACCTCATTTTATCTCATAAGACCAAATATCAAGAGGCCAAACAACACCTTGTACTTGTACCTACTGGACACGTAGCCACCTCGTTGTTTTGTCATTTTTATAACGGTCTTTATGTTTATTAAATTCTGTCTATTGAGCCATGTCATGTCATGAATACTTATGACGACCTGATCCGACGAGCAAATACAGAATTTCGTCTGAAAATTTATAACATCTCATGTTTGCAAAGAATTCACTACAATAGCACTAGACCTCCATATCTGCACTGATTCAATATTGATGGTGCCTCTTTTTTTAATCGAAATTTTTCATGGCGTTGTTTAGATGTTCCTGGGGAATCTGAAGTCTTACTATTTTGCTCGGAGACATGGCAAATAAAATGGAACCATGTTCTGGTAGAGTTTTTATTTTTTGTAAATATTGGTGACATGTCATTTACTAAAAGGTTTGCAAGCTTGTTTTGAGATTTGTTCAAAAATATTGTCAGTCTGGATCCCAACTGTTTTGGATCCTGGACAGGCTTTTATTTTATTTGTGGATAAACAGAGAAGCGAACACGGAATACGTGTCGCATCAATAATCTTGCTATTTTCAAATCAAGCTAAACGCTTGTGCTTGAAATAAGGATTAACTTGTTGGTGCCTTGGACTGGGGCTTGAATCAGCGCATAATCATTTCACGTGTTAAATAACTAAATGCGTGAACAACTCACATACGTATTAAAAATTATATCAATTTTTATATTTGAAACAGTTTTTTAAAACATGAGGGTGACGTCACTGATGAGTAGAATTCTATTGTCAATGGATTATCATCATTGAGTCAGCTATGACAGCGTTGAACCCAGTTCAGTAAATTTAAAGTTGTTGCATTCCTTATCCCTCGTTCACAAATTTTACCTACATTCGAAATGAAATATAGGCCTAAGTTTTGTGATACATCTCAAGAAGTTATTCGTGTGCGGAGTATTGTATTAATTATCTTTCATGGGGTGTCCTCTAATTAGAATAGTGGACATACATCAATAATGTGATTCGTTGTTTGTATTACACTTAAGTCACAACTTTCACATAGTATCGAATCTCTTAGTTCCCACCTGATGCAGTTGATAGAAACACGTGAGTCTCCGAGGAGTTAGATCCGGATAATCCAAGGGAAATCAACTAAAGCGTAACTGTGAAATCCACAGTTATAATATAAAGCGCCCAATAAATTAAATCAATAATGAGATTTTACAGAAATTTTTTTAATCACATAATTTAATGTAGAATCTATTACGACTTTCAAATTTTAATATCCCTTCCTTTAGACTTTCACCAAGTGTTGTGCTTTTATTTAATTTTAGTTAAATATTCTTGCATTTAATTTAAGTAAAATATTATTTAAATTGCTACATTGTTTTAAATTGTAGATTAATTTATTTATTATAGTTTCATAATTGACCATTGCGATATATCTAAGTGCATCATCTGTAAGTAATCTTAAATTAAAATATGTTAACGTTTTCAATGTCATTTATATTAATTACAAAAAGGATAGGTCTAAGAACTGACCCTTGTGGTACTCCTGATATAAGGTGATTGATCAATAAACATGCAGACAACTTTATTTATATATATAGCTTTTGATGTCTTAAATTCTAAGAAGTGTTAATACAAACCAAATACAATACTTTATGGAATTTATGGAAACTAAACACAAAAGCCCAGTCAATGTACAGAACATTGAAAAATCTTGTTGTAAAATCTATAAAATTTACAAGAATTTTTCTAGAACATTCTTCCGTATAGGTACCGTTTTACCTTCGCGACAAATATTTACCTTGGTAATGTGATCATATTTCACATAGACGTACTTATGAACGGACTCATCAACGGCGTCTCTCCTATTATGCATATTTTTCTGATATTCTTTACGCCTGAGCTAAAGATTTTTGCTTTACATTCGTAGGATGTTTGTCCTTCACTATCTGAATGCCTCTTCTATTCAGGACCAGTTTCTCAGTGTATGATCACAGCCTCGCTATATTCATCTTAGATTTGTTTTGTCGTAATTATTATGTTCGCTCCATTCAAGAAAATGTTGTAATGAAAGAAGACATTCAATGTGTCAAAAGTAATGGTGGAATTTTGTGTTTTGTTTTTTCTTATCTTTGGGTCATGAACAGAATGTCCATTTTTAATGATTTCATAGTCTTAATTCTTTATCCAGGTATATAACAAAACAAAAACCGTGGTATATGTCTCAGCCACATATATTATTGACCTGGAAAGTTACGGGAATCACCCGTGAATCTCTCAGGTATTGTTGTCGGGTGACTTGTTGGATTTTGTCATTAATTTTGATGGGCTCTTTGACAAAATTGTCCCTCTGGAGACGATTGAGAGGAACGTGGCCCATTATAGGCAATCTTATACTCGAAGGAGTACCTAATATTAAGACAATATTATGTATTAAGACAATAGGACCTACGAAGCCCCCCAGTATAGACAGGATCACAAGTGTGGTAGCCAAAAATTTCTGGAGATTCTAAATGGTATACCCGTTTGTTGCATATATAAGAATTGAGTTTTTCGCTATTGAAAAATTGTATTCTCTGAAGCGCAATGAGAAGCCCTAATTGAACCAGGAGGCTCACGCTCATTCCTACTTTAGAGAAGATGATCGAGATGTTGATACAAAACTTACTTGTGACTTCCCTTTCACCAGCAAGCTCAGTTTGGAGATTTTTCATTACGTCAACGTTCATAAAAAGGTGTTCAGAAAGAATGCAATGTGCTAAGGGAAGTAAGAGAGATTATTATTGCCAGCCTGTTGGGAATACAAAATAAAATAAATCGCTCACTTGGATGAAGTCTAGTAGGGGCTTTCTGAGCTGCCATTACCAAAATTTCAAGCTTTATTTACCGTTAATTTTGGTAAGGTACCCTCTTAGTAAATATATTCTCCTAAGTTATTATTTTCAATTTTTTTTCTCATTTTTAATCTTAATTAAATATTTCCTACATTTATTTTGTTCCAGATATCCAATCGGCGAAATGGATCTTCCATTCTTCAAACAATACGTGTTGAGTAAGTTTGACCTCGATGTGAACATCAACAGTCCGCCACCGGCTCCGCCACCAGAGCGCTACCTGGAGTCGATCGTGACGCAGCCAATATTGGACGAAATCAAAGCTCTCGGCGTATCCTATTCCGTGGATGGACTGGACCGGCTGATCAGAGCCAGGGGCCAAGCCCTGCACGACATAGCCGCCGTCATACACCACAAAATCAAAAGGCTCCCGGACGTGGTGGTCTGGCCGACGTGCCACGAGGAAGTTGTGGAGATAGTGAGGCTGGCAGACAGAAGGGGGCTGGTCATCATCCCCTACGGCGGCGGCACCTCCGTCTCCGGAGCGATAGAGTGCCCCGCGCGAGAATCCAGGCCGATCGTTTCTCTGGACACTTCGCAGATGAACGAAATCCTCTGGATCGACTATGAAAACCTGGTGATTTGCTGCGAAGGCGGAATCCTCGGACAGGATCTCGAGAGAGAGCTGAGAACCCTCGGCTACACGGTGGGACACGAGCCAGATTCGTACGAATTCTCCTCCCTGGGAGGCTGGGTCGCCACCAGAGCCAGCGGGATGAAGAAAAATAATTACGGAAATATAGAAGACCTCATCGTTCACGTAAAGATGGTAACGCCGCGCGGCGTCCTGGCCAAGAGTTGCAGAGCTCCCAGGATATCCTGCGGTCCTGACTTCGAACAGATGATTTTGGGATCGGAAGGATCCCTCGGAGTCGTGACAGAAGTTGTCCTGAAGATGCGCCCGCTCCCGAAGTGCACGCGATACGGGTCCGTGGTGTTTCCCGATTTTGAGAACGGGGTGAAGTGCATGAGGGAAGTGGCGCGCCAGAGATGCCAGCCCTCGAGCATCAGGCTGATGGACAACGAGCAGTTCCAGTTCGGTCAGGCGCTGAAGCCGGCTCCCTCCTACTTCGGAATAATCCTCGATGGACTGAAGAACGCCTACATAACAAAGATAAAGGGATTCGACCTCAGTAAAATGTGCGTCACTACCCTGCTGTATGAAGGGACCGAGGAAGACGTGCTCGCTAAAGAAAAGAAAATCAACGAGATAGCTATCAGTAACGGGGGAATACCAGCCGGGGCAAAGAATGGGGAGAGAGGATACGTACTGACTTTCGTCATAGCTTACATCAGAGTAAGTACCTATTATTTATTATACCTATTTAAAATATTTTTATCATTTATTATAGATGTTTCATACAGACGAAGCTACTTTTTCCTCCCTTTCTTTTAACTCGTAGCGTCTGCTCGCTTGTCTGTAGAAAAAATTTGGATCGATTTTTAACACTTTTTCCGTGATCCAATCGAGTTGAAACTTTGCAAGCATACTTGTGGCGACGATAAAAATGATCTAACAAATTTTCGTTTAAAAAAAATTAAAAATTATAGTATAATTTTTAATTTTTCTAAATTTTGTATTACTGCCTTTCGTATCGTCGCCCGACTCAAGCCCAACGCGTGGGGTAAGTGCCAAACCTGTTTCGACTAGTAAGTGAGAAAGGAAGTATAATAAAAACTTGGTTTTTATGGGTTAGTTTTCTTATTCCCTTTCTTTTAACTCGTAGCGTCTGCTTGTCTGCCGAAAAAAATTTGGATCTTTTTTTAACCCTTTTCCTGTGATCCAATCGAGCTTAAACTTTGCAGACAGACTCGTGGTGACGATTAAAATGATCTGACTATTAAATTTTCGTTTAATTTTTTTAATTATTATATTTTGTTCGAAATTTTAACGGTTTTTTCAAATTGGAAACCGCACAAATGAGAAAGAAGCCCGACGCGTGGAGAATACGCAAAACCTGTTTCATCTAGTCTGACTCGAGTCATGGGTCCGATCAGACGATTTCGCCGATGCCATACCCTCCTATATCAATTATTACGTTTTCAAGGATATACATGGAATAGTTTTCCACATGAACTTAAAGCAAGAGGAATAAGTTGATAGAACATCAACTCATTCCTCTTGCTTTAAGTTTAGAGGACATTCGCGGAACACTTGCTACGACCAGATAAATCAAATATTGGAGGATGACACTGTTAGTAGCTACAATAAACGAAGAGCGTGCATGAGAAGATATATGAAAGTGGACGAAGTAACAGTGGTATGCCAGGACAGATGAGTGTGGCGTTCTATCCTCTAATTAGTCATAATCAAGTAAAAAGTTAAATTTTTAAACGTGTAGCTTCAAAGCGAAACGCCTATCGTCTGACAGTGAGCGAAGCGAGAATAGGCACCTTATACGCCTCGGTCGGCATCCAGCTCTTTATATTTCCACCTCTTTTCGTCTTGTAGGATCTCGCCTTCGAGCACCAAATCGTGGCCGAGTCCTTCGAGACGTCCATGCCGTGGGACCGCACCAGCGCGCTGTGCCGCAACGTGAAGCACTGCATCACCAGGGAGTGCCACAGGAGGAACCTCCACTTCATGGTGTCCTGCAGGGTCACGCAGACCTACGACGCCGGCTGCTGCGTCTACTTTTACTTTGGGCTGAAGACCAACAACTCCGAGAATCCCATAGCGGTGTACGAGCAGATCGAGGAGTTGGCGAGGGACGAGATCATTGCGAGCGGAGGTTAGTTTGTGTACTCTAGTTATTTTGAATTTTTCTTCGTTAAAGTCAAATAAAAATCACCGGACCTCTTACTTATGTAACGAATTTTTAAAAAATATTTTTTGCGGCTTTGCATGCTGCATCGATCGAAGTATGTGATAGTCAGATGGGGCTAAGTCCGGTAAATAAGGTGGTTGGGCAATTACTTTTCATCCAACATCCTTTAATTTTTAAATTTTTTTTAATTATTAAATTAGGTAATATAATAATAACCTTTATACATTGTAAAATATCAGTATATCAAATTTCTAATCAAAAGCAAACTTTCTTAGTTTTTTCTTAAAAATTTTCATATTTTTTTCGTCTCTAATATCCTCTGGCAGACTCGCATACAACTTCATCAGAGTAGTTTGCGATCTTTTTTCTTTCTGAATGGTAATCTTGTTTCATCTTTTTTTCTTGTACAATGTCATGTTCATGTTGGTTTTTTCATATTTTGTGTCCATTAACAATTTTGTATATAAATAGAAGTACATTAAATTTAATTATTTGTCTAAATGTCATTATTTGTAGGCTTTTTAACATCAATTTGATTCTTGTGTATCGATTTCTTTTTAGTATAATTCTTAATGCTTCATTTTGGATGTTAATCTTTTCAAATCTTCTTCATTAGCCAGAAATAGTATACTGCTGCAGGAGTTGATGTGGGGGACTATTATTGCGTTATGTATATTTTTTCACGAATCTGTGATTTTTTCCTTTTTGCGGTCTGGAGTTGTCTTGCTGAAAAAATTGTTTCCTTTGAATATTGACGGCCTTTTAGATTTTGAAATGCTTGATTTAGAAAATGCGTAACAGGAAATAAGACGTCAGGGAAGCGCGCGCAATTTCATTTAACCGATGAACGCGCGCGGAGCACGCGCGATGGGAAAATCATCGTTTATAAACAAATCAGTGTCCAGCAAGTGCCGTCACAGCATAGACGCATACTTCCAACACTCAACGCTTCTGATTTTGTATATATGTTGCGCGTCTGGTGTCAAGCGTGTGGATGTTGTAACTTTGATATATTTTGGCTTATATCTTCGAAACTATCCAATAAATACTTTTTTTACATTAATGTAAACAATAACTACCCTTAATGATTTACACTCTCAAATTTAATGTAATTTATGTGATTATTTTTAAATATTTATTCAACGTTTTCATACAATATGTAAAAAATAAAAACATATAATTTACCAAACACATTTCTAAACAACATGTGTATCGGACAGGTAGAATTATGATGGCAACATCATAAGACGACGTGATGATGATGATGATGATGACCCATCTGAAGTCGTGAATGTTGGTCCTTCTGGGGCCCAAGTCCGTTGTATGGGCGAATGCCGTACGTGGGGACCCACCTCGACTCCAAGCGGATAGTCGGCGCGGGCAGCGACCCGGCGTTGCGATCCTAGCTGAGAGGATACTGCACCGACTCGATGTGTTGACATCTCCGACGGAGGGCGTTGGAAAAGTTCCACGAAGAAATTGCATTTTTGGTCTTATCTTGTAAAGTGTTGAAATATTTGAAATACTTAAGAATGAAATATTTAAGAATTAGATAAGACATTTGTAAATGTAATATTGAATAAAATTGATGTTTCGTGGTCTTGATATACAGGGAATGCTCGCGCGATGGGAATAAAATCATTTTTAAATCGCGCGGAGCGCCGCGGACTATCATAGAATGGCCGCTGTTTTGATGGAATTTATGTAAATGTCCTGCCTCGAAGAGGCGAGGAAGTAAAAATACATAAGTATTTAAATGTGCCAAATGAGTCCTTTGTGTGGTATTGTAAAGTGGAAATTAGAATAAAAAATGTTTAATTGAGAGTAAAATATCTCGCGTGGACCCTGATAAACTCGCTTGACCGCGCCGCCTGTATGTACGCAGCCCGCGCGGGTAATGGAAAAAAACCCGGCGCCTTGATGGCGCCGTGCGGCTGGAGTCAAGGGCCACCAGCGAATATTTTTGAACTCTGATTACGGACGTTACAGACATCCTGGCGAGCTGACACATTTTTTATTGTGTTCCTCATGTGAACATCTATGGGAGTGATATGTTTTTGCGTGTCTGAAAGTTAGCTAGTGCGCTTTATTGGTGGTGACATACTTTGTCTGCCTATTACGCAATTAATATCTATCCGACATACTTGAAAATATCACCAAAGGATGCGCTTGGTTGAGATCTATCTAATGGTGTAACTTAGAATCTCGTAAAATCACGTTTTCTATTTTTTATGATCTGATTAAAATTCGAGCCTTCACGGTTGACCTTTTGATGCAGTTTCTAAGTATGTAGGATCTTGCAGGTCCACTGACTGTGTCACAAGCCTTTGCAAGGTCAGGCTATATCAGGTGACACAGTTCTGACCCCGTGGGGCTCAGGCAAAACATGTTATAATTTATTTTTTGACTTTAAATTAGGGCGGGCCCGGCCTACTTCCCCAGAGCACCGTAAGATGGCGGTCGCACGCCGCGCGTTGCTACAGTTACCGTGAGGCGGCGACAGTCGCGCCGCGCGTTGGGTTGAGAGAGTGGGGAAGCAGACGCCAACGGCCATTGGTTCTGTGACGCAATTTGCGGTTGTGTAATCTTTTATCACTTGTAAAGATAATATATAATAAATGGTTTTGCTACCGGCGGTCACCTGTTGCACATTACGTGCGGTGACTTAGACGCCCTCTGGACCGCTTTCATCTGTGTTTTTACTGCTATCCTGCCCACTATACGGATTCCTACTTGGTAAAGATGGCGGCTGAGAATTTACAAGCCAGCCTCTGCAATCTCCTGTGCTTCTGGACCCCCGCGACGGACGATTCTCTATGAGGCATTTCGCATTCAAGGCGAAAGGCTCTACACTACATGGAAGTGTTAGGACTGTGTTGTCTCCGAAGCGGGCCGTGACTTACAACCTCGGCCTTCGGAAGCAGGCTTGATGGAACCGCGCAAAATTTATCAGTTCCCGTGCGGAACAAACATGCGTATGTAGATATATACGTCCGGCAAAATTCAATAATAAATAAATGCACATGCATTTTCTTTACTTGTATTTACTAATTAATAAATGTATAAGTTGGTGTTGCTGCTCAATGTTGGATATTTTAAATGTGAGATGTCAAATGTTACACATCATATGCGACTACTGTAAGGCTAAATATCATTTTCCGGATATGGTGGTTGATTTTTGCCAATTACATAGTCCAGCTATAGATTTTGAATAACGAAAAGGAGTAGGTGGGTCAAAGGGAGAGTCGTGAAGTAAATGCCAATAAAAAATATTCATTCAGTCATGCAAAGTCTGCCGTCTACACAACGTATTAATAAATACATAACACTATCTAAGGCCATCTCGAGCACTTGTACCATATTCTGAGCAGTCCAGAGAACCCCATACCTGATGGCCACTAGTGTATTACATCTAGTCAGACTTGCAAATAACGTTACCTTTATATTTCCAGGATCGATATCTCACCATCACGGGGTCGGGAAGCTGCGCAGAAAGTGGTACAGGGACACCGTCTCGGAGCCTGGACTGAACCTGTACAAGGCCACCAAAGCGGAACTGGATCCAAAGAATATATTCGCCAACGAAAACCTCACCAAGGATTTAGAGTTTGTCCAAAGCAAGCTCTAGTTCACGCGGTCGCGAGGAAGACAGAATTGCTTGGTGAAGAGACTGCTCTGTACATAGAAGAGTTTTGTTACTACGCGTAATATATTATATAATACTGACATTACACAGCATTCCATAAACGTCTCACACTTGAAACACCTCGATGTTTAATTTAAAATTGTGGTGAACTACGCAATAATCATAAAATTGAAACAACACTCCAATGTCTCTTGACGCTGTAATCATTCGCTTTTATGTGGTTCGTGTATCGTGGTGTAACTGTTCAGTGATTGTTGTGGTAAGTTTTTCGAGGAACTTCGAGGTCATGCTTCAAGGTAGGTTCCCGGTCCTTCGTCACGCAGAGCAGAGCGTGGTCGCTGATGACGCTGACACCTCAGCCAAAACTCAGGTGAGCCACTCGCTGCAGACTTCACGTCCATCTAGTTGAGGATCTTCTCTCGGTTCTGATTCGTGACATCAGCCTCTTCTGCGCATCCGTACATCTTGTGACATATCCGAAGTACAGTAGAACCACGTCAATTCGAAATTCAAGGGACCCAAAAAAAATCGAATTATGTGAAACGCCGTTAATTCGAAATTCTAGATTCTAAAAAACATCGCGATGCATTTGCGAAATTCGCCAATTCGGAAACTTTATTATGCTAATACAAAGATCGCGACATTTTAGTTCAAAAATACCCGATATTGACATATTTATTGTACGCTTGCGAAAAAAATCGAAATATTTTATCAATTTTTTCAAAAAAAAAAAATCGAATTATCTGAACTAAAATATATTGAGTTAAGCCGCAAGGGGCTAAAAATTATTTCGAATTACGAATTACCGGGGATTTTGAATTATCGAGGATTACCTACTGTGAAATTAACATTTAGGAACTTGTTGGTCTCAAAAATTTTCGAATTATATCGAATTTCTAATTATCTGGTTTTTACTGTATTTCAGTACCTATGCGGATTTGTATTGTAGGAAATAGGCATTGCTCAATATTTATTGACGAAATATTTCAATTGGTTTATCTAGTCTTTGGTTGTAACTTTGAAGTCGCACTTTGTAATTAAGGGATTACACTACCTTGAGGCATCAAAATATACTTTCAAATTAAATTATTTTTTTGTAACTACTGCGTATATAGAACTCGTTTTGTTTTACGGCGCATGTACATAAGTTAATATTTTTCAACGATTACCACGTCGCCAGGGTTTGAGTGAAATGAAAAATAGAATTATTTTCTAGTTAAAATATGCAATGTCTATTATGTAGCCTATTGAAAAAAAAACATATTCTTTTTTGTGCAAATCAGATCAGTTTTGAAGTTGATTTTAATTTTTTTTGACATGTCATCTCCAAAAGTCTGAAAAAGGGAGTTTCGAGAAAAAGAATATGCATTATTTTAAAAATTCACCTACCACTTTGCTTTCAAATTACTATAACATGTTACATAGGCGTCACAAATTGGCACGCTCAGTCATATTCGGGACGCCGTGGTTTTGAACCATTAGCCAGATCTACATACGAGTGAAACAATTGATCCTCTGTGCATACAATTTTCAAATCGTCAGAAGTCGACGTCGCGAACAATTTTTTTTCAAACAATGTTTTTGTAATTTATTGTTTTGATTCTAATATATTATATACTCCTATGTATTTCATGCATGAAATGTTTTCACAATGAGCCCATTTTGTTTTTATGTTTTATATTTGTAGCTTTCCTTCGACTTTCACCAAACACTGTATATTCCACTACCTCCAATCTTAAACATTATGTATGCTAATTTTAAATAGTTGTAAATTAAATATTTATCCTTTCTGTATCTTACTTTCTACTAGAATAAATAGTAATGGACACATCACCATACTAAAGTACATCAAATAATTTAGATTTAAATATTTTTGTGCCTTTATCGTGTGTTCAAGCAATTTTGTATTTTTGTGTAATGTGTGTTCGTAGAAAAAATCTGTCTGTCGTTTAAAGTCGTAACACAAATTCTCGGGAGAACACCACATACAGGATATGCACTTGAATACTCCTGCCTTTCGTGCGAGTCCGAAAACAGTTACAAACCCAATTGGTACATTGTATTTTTACAAAATTTAATCCTTTGTCTTTAGTTTATTATATTTTTGACGATTTTTATAAAAAACTGTAATCGACTGCGACAAGTGATAAGTTGTGTTGGTTTGACAGCGAACGGTATGTTCATATTATTTTTGGGCACGTAAAGAATCCTTGAGGCTCTTCATATTTAATCAGTTCTTTATCATGAAAATCATGAAGTAATCATGAAAAAATATACAGAATACATATAACTGATTTTCTTTGGCAGTGTGGATTTTCTGTATATGTACCATTTTTGATATGTTAAATGGTTAAAATGATTCTCGAGCATTTATTCTTCTAGGAAATTATTTATATTTGATATAAAAGAGTCTGGTAAGACTTTCTTATTGTATAGGCAGCGGTTAGAATAAAAATAATAATGTTAAATTTATATTGTAGTATAGAAAACATTCTAATTTATAACATTTTTCATATATTAAAAAATGCTTGGTAAATTTTTCATTTTGTATAAGATGTAACTAAATCTTATGGTTAGTATTTTCTGGGATATTTGACTGGAAAGGTCATATTATTTACACGGTAGAATGTCCCATAAAACTGATAACAAGATGTCGTACTATTACTAAATTTCAATTTGAAACTATATACTTCATTTATAATATTATCACTCATTTATATTGTGTTACATCCCACAGCAAAAGTGATTGTAACATGCATAAGTATCATTTGCCTCTTAATAGAAAAATCTTCAAACATTTTACTAATTTATCATAACATTTTTATATTTCATCAGTCACACTAGATAAAATTTAATAATGCACATTTTGTAATACTCAAATCTATTGAAAATATAATTTTTTATGCCATACATTTTGCCAATCGTTGACAGTGCCAATTAAAAAACTAATTAAATTGATAATGTTATGTTTTATTATAATATTCAATGTATTACTTAAAATACATTGTGTTATTTATACCTGTCATATTTTGTACGTATGTTTATCGCTCTTTCAAATTAAAAAACAATTTAGTGAAATAAAATTGATTAAGATATTTAGTTCAAAATCATATGAAAATATATATACATATTTTAATAAATGTTTAATCAATGTGATTTTGTTCATCCTTCAAGTGGAGGACTTTGGCACCAACAAAAATGGGTGTGTGCCCATTTTTGCTTTAAAAAAATCGTTAGAATTTGCAAAAGCAAAAGCAAATTCTTCATTTACAATATGAACGTCAAGCCAATAATTCCAATACATAATATGGATGAGCCTGTGAGTTGAAGGATATCAGGGGATGGTAAAGAGTAAAAGGGAGGTAAGTTATGTTACATTATAAATGCCTATGTTGTCAGCCGGGCCCTAGAGAATAAGTATGCAAAATTTGAGTCAGATCAGTCGAACGGTGCAGATCATCATGGAATATATATAAGAACATAATTATCTTCACATAATCAATTGTGCTGTTTTGTATACCTCCAAATTTTCATTGTACACCTTAATAAGTTGGTACCTGGTTTGTTTATGACCCTCTTCAATTTGCTAGCAATAAGCCAATAACATAATGTGTCAAAGAAAAATATATATTATATTAATATTTATAATGTGCACTACGATGCATGCTATTCTTTAAATCATAGTAAACTTGCCAGTACCATGATGAGATAAATTTGACCATGGAAAAGTTAGGAAATCTCTAGAAGTCATTGCGTACTGTCAAAACTATTGTATATTGACCGATGTGTATCAATCTTTGTCTTAAGGTACACTGGTGAATAGATACACTGCTTCTTTCGATTCACTGATGTAAAAGTGTTTGCTCTTGGATGATATTAGTTATCGAAAAGTGTGACTGTGCTCACCTTTTCAATACATTTTTAATGCTTACATTTGAACTTTCAGTTTTGTAAATAAACTCCAAATAACAAAACAAGTTGCGAACGTAATTTATAATTTATAATTTCAAATAATAAATCATGAGAATTACAAATGGGAAAGGTATGTAACACTGAAATCATTATGTATTTCACTACATTTTCATGATAATAAATTATTAAAAATTTCTGCATCAATGAGACATTTATGTTAAATCCCTTTTCAATCATAACATCACTTACATAGGCTACATGCTTTTTATAGTATAACCCATCAGTAGTAGTAGTCCAACCAAAATTTATTTTAATATTGCACAGAGTATTTGATGACAGATTGTACATAAGTATATATGTTACAGTGAATCTGATTTTCTAGTGAGTCCATCATTCACTGGCATTTTAGAAAAAGTATATTCAAGGTCATTCTTATCATATTCAAAGAGTTTTTCACCAATAGAAATGAATACAATATTTTAACTTGCACTTACTAGTGAATTTATTGGTTTCCGAACTGTCAAAAATTAAATTTGACAAGTGTGAAATCCGTTTCCGTAAAAATCTATGCTTTTAAACGAACTTTTATTTATCCAAATTGAAACAACCGGGCCTTGAATAACAATTTAATAAGTCATTGCGTGAACAAGGTTCTTACTGCATTATTAATTTCTTCTGTGCAAATCAACATTATGTAGGTAACGGATATTATTAAAATAGTCATTTTGAAGTGTTGAAAGTTTCGTCTGCACCAATTCTTCATTATATGATTTTATAACAAGATTCTAATGGCACATGGACCTTGTTTTTCAAAATTTATTTTGCGTTTTGTGTCTCATTCTACACTAGTCTAGTCCAAAGTCATTACAAAGCGACAGTATTTCTAATTTTTATCCTTTGAGCGATAGCATATTCTCTATTCTGTGGCGATAGTTCTGTTTCTCGAACTGTCACACTTCTGGACTGGTCTTTGATATTCAATGATTAGTTTAGGTAGGTAACTAAAACGTATTATATTTTTAAAATTTTAATCGCGAACACTTACGAAATTCTGATCATCTTATAATTCAAAAGACAGTCGATTAAACTCATAAAAAGATTGGGTACTTGTATTTTTAGGTTATAATTTTTGTCATTATCGAATAAATAAACTAAGAATAAATTCAGTTAAGCGTCGTAATGTACATTTTCAAGCATATATTTTCTTTTTAGGGACAAAGTAGAGAGCCACGTTGTTACAAATGAAACACATAGCAGAGTTCATGTTGTGTCTAATTATACTAAGTGATAAGTTATTAAAATTAGTATATAGTCGTAGATCAGTAATAGAGTGTAAGAAAAGTGATGCCGTGCAGTGGAGGGATAAGGATGCCGAGTGGAGCCGTATAGAGGCAGAATTCAACAGCAGTTCTGAGGGCTCTACATTCCGCACCAGGAAAAACCTCCGCCAAAAGTATGATGCCATCAAGCGGGCCGTGCGGAAGCGATCCACAGACATCCGTAGGGATCAGATGGCAACTGGTGGAGGGCCCAGTACAGTGGCTCCCCTGGATCAAATGGAGGCAATGGTAATGGAGATGATCTCCCTGAGCGCTGAGGGCGAGGAGGCAGCGTTCGACAGTGATGCTGCACCATTATGTAATATATATTTTACTAACTGAAACCTAAGATTATTATTATACATTAATTAATTAAATTTTATCATTATTAATTTCATAATCATTACTATATATTATAATTATTTCAGATTCTTCAACCTACGTGGAGGACTCGAATTTTATATGTACGGAAGAGGATGAGCATGAGCACGTCAGCCTGCCGTCCGAACCACGGACTGCTCCATGTGAACTGCCATCCGCATCACCGCTAGTAGACCACTACCTACCATCACCACCACCAACCATCCGGCAACTTCATCGGCACCACTTCTTCCATCAGGGACAGATGGAACTACTAAACCAGGTTCTCTGTCTACACCGCAGCAGTGGGATACCTGGAGTGTCCCGCAGCTACGCACACCCAAGCACCCAGCTTTGAGAAAAGGAGGGCGCATTATAGATGCGAGGAAAGAATTAATTATAATTCAAAAGAAAATTCTAGAGGAGGAATGCAGATACAAGATGCAGGAGCGTGTGCGAGAAAAGGAAGAGAGAGATCGAGAATCTGCTGCAAGGGAAATTGAGCGTGTGCAAGAAAAGGAAGAGAGATCGAGAATCTGCCGCAAGGGAAATAGAACGTTCGCCGAAAAGAAAAATATTGGAAGAAAAATTGGAAGCGAACAGAAAATATTATAATGAGAGGTTAAATTCTTTAAAAATAAAGAAAATTGATTAATAAGGAATCATTTTTAATTTTTATATGACCAAGAAAAGAAATAAAAACACATTGATTGTATTTGTTGTTTATTTTTTATTATTCCCATTAAAATAAAATTTATATCTAGATTATATGACCTTATACACTATCAGGCAATGATATAATAAACTGTAGATACGTTACAAGTGTGAAATCTTGGCAATTCAAAAGTAAGGTAATTGCATTAATATATTGTAAGAATGAGTATGTTATTTTAGTCACTGTGACTTCAAATTACCTGATTTTTACTTGATTATGTGATTTGTTGTCTCTTTCAATGCAATATTTGCTCCATATGAAAGCCGGCTAGTATGGGAATAACGTGTCTATATTATAATACGTCAATGCTATCAGGTGTATTAGTGGCAATTCAATTTATTTAATAATATGTACATTACAAACTCAGTGTTCAAGGCATATATATTATGGAAGTATATATATCTGGTCAAAGGTGTGGGAGAATCCCGCTTCGGAAAACCCCCTCAGACACATGGAATATATCAATACCCAAAGCGATTTTGTTCAGCATAGCTGTGGCTCTTCCAACAGGCATAACCATTGGCAGGTTGGTCCTGTATATTGGAATGTGAAACAATCTACGCTAACGATGTCTAATGTAATTATCAGGAACATACAAACCAATGCCCTGCATAATTTCAGGATTATCGATCATACCGCGCAATAATCGACACTAGTGAAGGATGTAACCGATGCAAAAGAATCATCTGGGCAACGATGATCCTAGAAGAAAGAAACCTTATTTTGGAATATTTCACTCCTCTCTTTCTAGATTATATGACCTTATACACTATCAGGTGTATTGGTGTCATATGAGACTCTTGCCTACCACACGCAAAAGTATCACCACACTTTTGCATGCGCATGCCGGTTGCACCGTGTACAAAACACCAACTACACGCACGGTATCAGTGTACAAACGTGCGTGTAGTTGGTGTTTTGTACACGGTGCCCCGTTTACAAACCGGCATGCGCATGCAAAAGTGTGGTGATACCTGTGAGTGTGGTAGGCCCATTAATATAATAATAATATATTAATCTAATTGATATTTACATTATTATTATAATTATTCAAGAGAGGAGTGAAATATTCTAAATGAAATATTCTAAAATAAAATTCTAGGATCATCATTGCCCGGATGATTATTTTGCAATTCGTTAACAATTTCAAACGCTTCATCTCTTTCATATGCAAAGTGTTCATCATTCACCATTATAGCCATATTGTGTAGCACTGCGCAAGACACTATGACTGGCTTAACGCGTGCACTGGACAATGTGATGCGCCTTCGTAGCACAGGGAACCTACTTTTTAGTACACCAAAACATCTTTCAATTGCATTTCTACTACGTATTTGTGCCTCATTATAAAGGTTCTCAGCTGGAGTGTTAACTTGGGCTAACGGAGTAAACAGATATGTTTGGCTCTGGTAACCACGGTCACCTAACAATATACAGTTTGTAAACTGTCCAACCTCAAACTTTGCTTTTATGACAGAATTGTTAAATATGGTTTGGTCATGACTGGAACCTGGCCAGCGGGCAACGATATCCCTGATGATGAGGCGGGCGTCACAGATTGCCTGGACATTCATGGAGTAAACACCTTTTCTATTGCGGTAAACCTCAGCATCCTCTGCACCTGAAATAGAAATAGATACCTACATTAATATATTTTATGTAACTTGCAATCACTTTTTTTCTCTACCTATCTGTTGTAAAAGACATATAGGGCGTTAAATAATAAATAAATAAATAAAAATATTGCTTTTCCTTGAAGGTATCAATGAATAGGATAATCGTTTATATTTGCATACTAACTTGGAGTCATGGGAACGTGTGTGCAGTCTATAGCTCCAATGACCCTTGGGAAGCGAGCCAAATTATAGAAACCTTGCTTTAATGGACCAAGATCCTGGGGCCAACCAATAAAACTTGGAGCTAGCGAAGCTATGGGTTCACTAACTTCTTTGATAAACCGGCATGCTGAAGATCTACTGACGCCGCTGAAATCACCCGCAGATATGAGATAGGAGCCAGTAGCATAATATCTCAAAGTCAAAAGCACTTTGTACATCGTTGATACGGCTTTATTGCTGTAAAAGAAAATACATAACATTTTATTTTCACAATCTACTCACATGTATAGATCATTACACTATGGAAGCCGTTGACACATTATTATCGATATATTTGCAAGAATTTACGTACCGTGTAGTTCGGGGTGTGATTTTATCTTTGATCAAATTGTGAATGCTTTTGACGGCTAACTTGGTCAACCGAAATCTTGACCGAAAATCAACATCATCCAGATTCTCCATGTAATTGACTCTGTGTCGGAATCTTCGCTGTCTTCGTAATATTCCCACTGCCTCTGCAATCTCTTCATCTACATCTTGG
>JADDOH010009738.1:0-107164 GCA_016648135.1 Agrypnia vestita
CATCATAGATTTATATCATTTGTAGGTTAAGAGGTTACCCACCCTTGGAGGGTAAAATTTAAGTACAAACAGGGGTAATTTTTAACTTAAAGAGATGATTGATTTTTTATTGACACTTATTAAGGTAAGGAAAGGTTCAATGACTGAGATGCAATTTTCCTCGGTACACGTTTGTCCGATACATAAAAGAAGATAATGTACTTATAAAGAAATAAAAATCTAGAAATCTAAAATATCTTAAAAATGATCTAAGGTCTTCACGGCCGTTTAGAATCTTTTGTGTGTATTTTTCTGGGATATTCTGCCGGGTATATCTAACCTTTCTGGCCGACGTTTCGGATTCCATTTTGCTAATAATTCCCAAATTATTCAAAAGGCTAACATTAAGAGCGGTACCTGGGAATAAGTTGCAAACTATCTCAGGTTTTCACGGCCATTCAGAACTGAACAGAACCTCATCAGCCCTGATGATGGACCCTGCAATGGGAGCCGAAACGTTGACCAGAGAGGTCAGATATATACCGCAGAATGTCCTAGATTTCCTTCTGCACACAGAAGATTCTAAAATATCTTACCCGAATAGAAATATACAGTTTGAAAAAAAATCCCTTTTTTTTTTAAACTATTGTTTTTAACGAATGGTTTAAGGAATTCAAAAATCCGTGTGCCACATTGTAGATATTTCATTTCTAAATAAGAACATGACCTCCTTTTCTGACTCCAACAAATGAGCACTGGAGAAAGTTGCATATGAGTCACGGAGGAGTTCCACGGAAATAAATATAGATACATGACGCGACCATTTTTTTTCATAAAAATAATAATACCTTAATAAGTGCTTATAATAAATAATAATTATTTCTTGGTAAAAAATCACTTAATTTCTACCTAAGTCTACCCTTGCAGGACGGTCCACCACCAGACAAAATCCACAAGCGTGTAGATTAAACACATTAGAGGGATGGAAGTATACGTTATTACTCTTTCTTTCGTTTGTTGTCTGCCGGAAAAACTTTGGATCGATTTTTAACACTTTTCTCGTGATCCAATCGAGCTAAAACTTTGCAAGCAGACTCGTGGCGACGATAGAAATGATCTAACAAATTTTTGTTTAAAAAAATTTAATAATTATTGTATAATTTTGGATTTTTCGAGATTTTAATGGTTTTTTCAAATTGGAATCAAAACAAATGAGCAATGACTCCGACGCATGCAGCATACACGAAACCTGATTCAATGAGAAAGGGAGTATAATAAAAACTTAGTTTTTATGGGTTAGTTTTTTTTAAATTTAGATGGATGCGCTAAGATCACACCTTCTTCAGAAATTTGGGCATATTCTACAGATCTTCAAATGTTTCAATGTATTAAATTATGTATAAAATAGTAAAAATACGATAATGAAATGAAAAAACAACATCTCGCACTTTACGTGTGGTAATACGCAGAGAAAAACATTCGCATTCAAAGATCGTTTCACGTATGCTAGTCGATTATTCGACAGGAGCATCTTTCAGCACCAGGTTTACCCGGTCGCGCCACATCTGTCAAGAACTGTCCCTACTTCTGACGGTCGTTCATCTTTCACAGATTCCTCTCCTCATTTGTCCGTACCAAATTTATCAATTTTTTACTCTTTCCTAAATTGATTTATCACATGCACATCGAATAAATTTATTTCAAAATAAAGTAATACAAGTTTTATCAAAAGTAACTACGATTAGACACTCGTAAAAAAACATCCACGCATTTTTTCAGCACTTTTATGTATTTGGCCGATACATTCAACATTTTTGTCGAGCTGAAGGTACTTTAATAAAAACACCGCAATTTCACGATCTTTAAATAACACGCAACGCGTCAAATCGTGTTCTTTTCTACTCGGCACCTTCATTGTACGCGGACTCTTTCCTCCTTCACGATCGGGTCGCAAGATTCCGTCGGCGACCTTGCCCCACTGACCCACTACACTTCCTCGGTTACATCCACTCCGTTTTATGCCAGCCTGGTGCCTAGTGCGCCATCTCCCTTCCACCGGCGCGCAAGCACGAGACAAACGGACCCAGAAAATAAACCAGGTTACTTTTAGAAAATGTTGTGTGCGCATCGCATCTTGCGGCGCTGCTCAACAAAAAATATGGCATAAACCCGCCAACACTTGCCATGAAACACATTCTTATTGTGATGTTGCAATTTCAGAACAAAGTTCTGTGAATTATTAAACAATTTTTATTAATCAATTAAAAAAGACATACAGAAAAAATCAAATTAACGAAAAAATATTTTAAATGCCACCGGGACTCGAACCACGGACCTCCAATTCTATCTGGGAATGGCGCGTTATCCAATTTTGTCACGGCATTCTGGTAAGTTTATTTTTGTAATGTTATCACTAGTGTTTTGATTTTTGTAATGTAATCAACGTTTAATTGCTGTGTTATTCGGTAAACCGTTTCAGTTGATGTCAGGTATTTCATATTGCAGACCATTTTCAGTACTTTATTTTGTTGTCGTTGGAATCTATTTAGATTTGTCTTGTTTCTGGTTCCCCAGAAGGGTTTCATACATCCTATTCTGTCTTCAACTCTCAACAAGCTTTTCGAGGTTCTCATTTCTGTTCTGGTAAGATGTCTACAAAATTTGAGGATTCTGTTCTGAGGGGCTGTCGCCTCAGTATTAAATTAAGATAACAACCTTACCCAACATCCCTTGTATGCACATCGAAGGTTGTGTAAAGTAATTGGCGTATCCTTGATGACTACCTGGAAAAGCTAGTGGTGATTAGAAAGCTAGAAGGTCAGAGAGGAAGAGACCGATCTTCACCTCGACAGATTGACCATGTCAAAGACGCTACTGGCTATCAACAATGACTTTCAGCATCGATACCTAGACGCGTTTAGTTTGGAAGAAAGCTGTAGGAAGTCCGCGAAGTACCTCATATGCGCGGCCCTCGTGCGAGCTCTACTTACCGACGGAGGACATGCGATTAAATCAAAAAGAAATGCTGCGATACATCTGTATAAATATTAAGGTGTCCCAAAATTTACGCCAAAGATTTGAATTTACTGCCATTTGTGCGGTTAAGCGTTGGCAACCAAAAAAAAACGAGCGAGCCTTACAGTAGTCGCTATGGTGTGTAACAGTTGACATCTCACAATTAAAAATATCTAATAACTATATATTTATGAATAAGTAAATACAGGTAAAGAAAAGGTATGTGCATTTATTTACTATTGAATTTTTCCGCAATAGGTAGGTACCGTATATCTACGTACGCATTTTATTTAGAAATGTGTTTGGTCCATTGTATGTTTTTATTTATTTTCACAGACGGCAGTAATGTGCCACCATACGTATCGTATGAAAACTTTGAATAAATATTTAAAAATAATCACATAAATTACATAAAATTTGAGATTGTAAATCATTAAGGGTAGTTATTGTTTTCATTAATGTAAAAAAAAATAAGTGTTTATTGGATAGTTTCGAAGATATAAGCCAAAATATATCAAAGTTATAACATCCACACGCTTGACACCAGCCTCGCAACATATATACGAAATCAGAATCAGAATCGCTAATGCATCTTCGCTGTGATGGAACTTGCTGGGGATTGATTTGTGAACATTGAACATCGCGCGTATTTCACGAGCGCTCATTGGTTAAACGAAATTACGCGCGTCTTATTTCCTGTTACGCATTTCCGTCCTTTTTCACGAAATCACTGCCACAGATTGCAGGAAAGCGAGAGGAAAGATGTTACGAGATGGTCGAAAAACAGTTTGACAGCTGACAGTTTAAGGTTCGTAAATATGGAGCCTTATCGAGAGAACAACGCAATTGATGAACAATATTTAAAAAATAATGCAGGTTTGGCGGCCACAGTTTGCAAATTTCGTACAAAATATGGTCGGAATATTGATTTAACTTTGTCAACTATAAAGAGAGCAATTCAAAAATTCAGGAAGACTGGATCAATCGGTGATGCTAAACCCACTAGCCGTCCAATAACAAGCCAAATGTTATAAAAACAACACATATTAATACCGAAGCAGTGCGTGAGAGTATTAGTGAAAGTCCAGGCACATCAATCCGGCATCGTAGAAAAGAATTTCAAGTTTCAAAAAGCTGTCTATGGCGTATACTCACTAAAGATTTTCGTCTCCATGCTTATAAAGTACAATTGACACCAGAACTGAAGCCTTATGACCATGCACAACGAAGAGAACTCGTTGAATGGATTATTGAACATTAACAAATGGAAGCTGATTTTTAGAGGAAAATCATCCTAAACGATGAAGCTCATTTTCATCTTGATGGTTTCGTTAATCTTCCAAATTGCCGCATTTGGGGATCAGAGAACCCACATGTAACTGTCGAAAAATAAATGCATCCACAAGGTGTCATTATTTGGCGCGGATTTTGGGCTGGAGGCATCATTGGACCTTACTTCTTCGAAAATGAGGTTGGTCAAGCAGTGGCTGTTACTGGTGCTCGATATCGCAACATGGTAAAAGAGTTCTTTCTGCCAAAATTGAATTATCATCGGCCCATCTCTTTTGAGGTCTTCCGATGCCTCTTTTATTCTCCCAGGGCCTCCTCTGGGAGGCTGATATAGCCGCTGTGGGGGGAAAGAAATGGCTACAATTAGCAAACAACAAGGAAGGATGGAAAGAGAAGGAAGAAACCTATATCCAGCAGGGAGAGTCGAAGGCTGATGAAGAAGAAGAAGAAGAAATTAGATTAAATTGATGTGGACAAGTGGTTTCAACAAGACGGTGCCATATGCCATACAGCCTGTGAAACAATTCTTTTACTGCAGGAGACATTTTCTGGTCGTGTACTCTCTCGTTTCGGTGATCAAAATCGGCCCCCTAGATCATGCATCAACACTACATCAACGAAATTCATTAATGCAAAATGGTCATGAAAAATTTCGACGAAAGAGTGCACATGTGCCAGCAAAGCCGTGGAAGTCATTTGACCGATATGCTGTTCCATGTATTTTTTGATTCAATAAAAAAAATAACCGTGTTTTCTGTTTAATTCAAATTTGTCGTTAACTAGGACGAAGTATGCACTCCCAATAAACAAAGTTATCCCGGGGCAAACACTCTCACGGGGGTGGTCAAAACTCTACAAAGACTCGCTGAGAGACTTCTTGATAATATCCCATAAAGACGACCTACTTTTCAAAAACTTCATTCTATTCTCCAGTAAAATAATATATTTGATCGCTTCTATGTCCAAATGAGCACTCTGTATGAGTTCTCCTCAGTCAAGTTATAATGAAACTGTCAAAAAAATGTCTAGCATTCTGAAAAACCTCGTAATCACCCATATTTTTATTTTG
This sequence comes from Agrypnia vestita, assembly GCA_016648135.1. NCBI lineage: Eukaryota > Metazoa > Arthropoda > Insecta > Trichoptera > Phryganeidae > Agrypnia > Agrypnia vestita. The sequence continues at coordinate 5,354 of JADDOH010009738.1, forward strand.
TATGATTACAAAGAATAATTATTATCAAACTCTATTAAAATTACTAAAAGAATTTGGATCGAGGATATTTTAGAGATAGAGCAATCCGGTCAGCGTTAAATTATTTAGTCCTGAGCCATCGTATAAGAGATTTTCACACACGTTTCTCATATATAAATAGCTTCGTCTCTGTGTTGCGAAGCGACTACCACAGCCGACAGCACGGCTTTGCGGCAAGCAGACACCATGCAGTGGCCACCATTGGCTGCGAATTGCCCACCATAGCCGCCATTGGCATCTGCCATCGGCAATAGCCGACCGAATTGTAGACCCCGATGGCCGCGCAGTGGCCACTACCAGCCGCGAAGCGGCTAACATAGTCGATCACGTTGATATTGCTTGCCCAACGAAAATTGGCGTGCGGCGACTTTGGAACTAAAACCCGCCCGGTAACCCTTCGCCTGAATGACAGTTCAGTTCATTCTCGTATTGATTTCCAATATACACTGAATTATTATGTCTAAAACATCCAAAACAGTCCGGGATGGTGCAAGAACAATTGCCAATGTAGTATTAAAGTTTTGCGAAGCTGAAAAGCAAATAATGGACCGATATTACCGTTTGAAAGGTTGACAGATGGAGCGGCCGCCATTACTGGTTTGTTTCTTTAGTGTTGCCCGACCAAATTTCTATTAAATACACCCGTCACCGGACATTCTGTACATTATGTATTGTGTAATAAATTTACCCCCTGGCAACGTCTGTTACGCGACAGGGACGCCCTCCCTCGCACGCCAATTTATACTGGTACGTCTATAAGTGGCGGGCACATAGCAAAGTATTTCAATTTAACAGTTTGAAACGACTGGTTAAAATATTTTTAACGTGTTTCTCGAACGAATTAAAAAAGTAACCCACAAAAACCAAGTTTTTATTAAACTCCCTCTCTCATTTACTTGTTGAAACATTTTTTATCGCTTAACCTACGCGTTGGGCTTCGGTCGGGCGACGCTACGAAAGGGAGTAATAAGAAATTTCCAAAAATCCAAAATTATACTTTGGTTTCGTTTGAAATATTTTCATACAACTTCATAAGTTGTAAAAATCCAAATATTTATTAATTTTTTTTAACGAAAATTTAATAGATCTTCTAGATCGTCGTCACGAGTCTGCTTGCAAAGTTTCAGCTCGATTGGATCACGGGAAAGGGGTTTAAAACGGATCCAAAGTTTTTACGTCAGACAAGAAAACAAGAAGACAAGCAGACGAGTTAATATAAAGGGAGTAACAACCGAACACTTGTCGAACACGGCTCGTGGACACGCGACGCGGCGACGCTCGAACGGCTGTAAGCAATTTCCGTCGCGTTTGGAGGTCCGGTGGCTCGCGGCTTCGGAGAACCCGTTTGTCGCGGGGCAGGCTCGCGCCCCGCGCCGGACCTGCGCCGCGCGGGCCCGCGTGGGGTAGGTCGCGGCGCCGCTCGGGGCACGCCGCGGCGCGGCGCGTCACCGGCGGGACAGGGCCGCACTCGGATGGCTTTCCAGCAGGCTTAAGGGGTTATATACAGTCAGGAGGGCCAAAAAGCGATTTTTCAAGAATTTTTTCTGAGAAGACTTTTAAATTTATTAATGTGAAAATATGTACACGTATTATGGTTACTTTTAACTGTATTTTAACATTTTTGTATTTGTAATATAATAATTTTTAAAGCTGCTACAGCTGATCTCCAGGAGCTCCTCTCAAAAAGGGCATCTTGCGGTGACAACGATATCTCTGGATTGGATCATATGAAATGAAAAAAACCAAACGAAATTCGTCAAAGTAATGTATTATCTTGTAATTAATCGAAGAAATAAGCAAAATAATTGTTTTTGACAAAATGGCTACTACTCAAAAAAAAAAAATCGATTTTTGAACAAAATTTTGGCTTTAAATTGTTTATAAAAAAATATTTATCGGCGAAAAAAAACCTTCGATTAATTACTAAAGAATATACTTAAGAAGCTTGTGTTAAAATTTGAGACAGATCGGTTGAGCCGTTTCCGAGAAATCTTTGTCACCGATCTTAAAAAGACAGTTTTAAGAAAAACGGCTTTAAAGTTTCAAAAGCGCTTTACATAGAGTAAAAATCATTTTTTTCAACTTACATCGAGTCTATTCCAGGGCCATACTTTCACTTTAGTCATCTTAATACATTACAAGGGATCATTTACAATGGACAGGTAAATAAAAGGTACAGCGTTTACAATAGGTAGATAAAAATAAAAGGGACTGCTCTCTAGGTGAGCGCTGGAGCTCCGGCCTCGCGAACGTTTACAAATATGCGCGTAACTTTGAAAATAATCGCCTTATTGACTTGAAATTTTCTGTGCGTTTACTTAAATATGTGTACATTACGAAATTTAAAAAAAAATAGTTATTTTGAAAATTCTAACTGTATATAACCCCTTAAAAGCGTTCCACGTGCAATACTTACTGCCAATATTTTATTTTAAAATTCGTAAAGAAAATTTTTTGTAATTAATTACAAAATATCTATGTAATTAACTTCTCTAATTGTTTTTTAGAAGTCCGCGTAAATTTCTTGGTGCATGGTTACTTTTAACGGTTGATTCCAATACATCTGACTTGTTTAAAAAAATTACTGGGAACCTGTAAATTTTGAAACAATTTTGAAAAGGTATAAAAAGTATGACGACTTAAATAATAAATAAGTCGCGCTTTATTACAAAAGACTTTTTTATTTTCGATCGAAATTATAAAAAATTAAAAAAAAACAACTTCTATTATAAAATAAACCTTTATTTTGCTAAGGGATTTAGTTATGCAAGAATAAATACTTAAACTGCATTTATAAAAGATTAGACTTATAATACACGAAGGAGGGGCATATTTCCACTGTGTCTCGATCCCATCGCCTAAAAAATTGATATAGTTCATCTTTGTACAATCTGTATCGATCCCATCGCCTAAAAAATTGATATAGTTCATCTTTGTACAATTTTACACTCTGTATCATGGTTGAATATCCTTCTTAAATTTTTCCGGCCTTCCCTTGCAATATAATCCGATTTTTCTGTGCTTTTATATTCTCTACAAATAAAATATTGGCGTGGAGTTTTATTAACTTTCATAATTCGAATTCACTATCTGGATTCGCCGCAATATTAGATTACTGTTATTATACATTAATTCTCATGTTTTATAACGTAATCTTATAAATTTCAATTTCTCAGAAAGCTGAAATAAAATTCATTATTACAAGAGACAAAAAAGAACCACAATTATTTTTTTATCATAATCATTACTATTTATCTTTTCTCTTTTGTTTGACTCGGTATTTATTTCGACCATACAATAAATTTGAAAATAGCGTACCTGATGACAGAAATGATAATGCGAGCTGAAAATAAATGCGCTTACCTAGACATTCCGAACAGAATAAGCTGTACGCACAAACACGGCCATTGTTGTAGCATTAAATCAGCAGCTTTCCCTCGTAGAACGGCCCTGGGTCCCACTTAGGGATTACAATCCCGAAATCCCAAACGTTTTTTTTGTCCCGCAATCTCGGGATTGAAATTGAAAAATCTCAAATACGGGATTGAAAAACTTCCGAAAAACGCTCTATTTCGCTCTCACACAGGCATGAGTGAAAAAAAACGCGGCTCGAGTCGAAACGTAATTAGTCGGTTGGTTCATACATATAACGCAATATTTATAAATGTAGAGTTGTCTGAATTTTTATATGATTTTTGTGTAATTTTTATTATTTTATTTAATTATAACATGGACTATGGTCAAATTTACATCCGTTGAATTACAATTCGAGGTCCCTATCACGATAAAAACTATAAATGCTTGATAACTATTCCTCCCACAAAGTCTGAAAGAGCATTTTCTGCTTTGTCTTACATTGGTCGTCTGAGAAGCCGTCTCGGTGAGTATCGATAACTTTCTTTATTTTATTTATCTATATAGTATATTTATAAAAATATTTCCAATATTCTAAAAAAGGACTGCTGAAAAAGGTACTGAAATTTTATTAATTTCCAATTGGTTATTTTTAATATTAAATGTGCCTTATCAACGGTCTTTAATCCGTAGAATTTGCAAAAATTCGATTTTCTTCGTTTTACTATTTACTCTCCACCCATAGAATATTCATTTCAAAAACAGAAAATGTATTTTAAACAACAACAAACATATTTTAAATTATAATGTTGCACCACGAAGTATTTGCCAAATCTTTCAATGATATTAAAGTGGCCAGTACGGCAAAAATGTATACTCATATTGTGTGTGTGTATTACAAAGTAAAGTAAAACATATTTTAAAAGAAAATTTTAAATTTCATATTCGACGGTAGTAGGTACGTGGGGACCATTTATATGTTTGATTAGGAATTCAAGCCTGATTTGTTCAATATTTACTTAGTACATATTCTTGATAAATGAGAAACAAATTTTTTTGCTTAATTTTGATACTGTTTTGTTTTTTAATAATCTCTCTATTGTTTTGTTTGATACTTGTTTCAATAATTATATTTATAACCCTCAAAATAAAGTTTTGTTGCACAGTATTAACCAGGTAATGAAGGTTATATAAATTAGGTTTTTTATAGGATTATTATAATAATAAAGGTAGAGGAGATTTAACTTTTGTACTATTAAGATTAAAAATATTTGCATCACAAGATGTTTTTTATAATGTAACATAAAATTCAGACTGGTAAAAAAGTACTGCACTAATAATAATACATTTATTTAGTTCAATGAGTGACAAAATTGAAATAAATAACTTGTATTGTATTTAATTCACATTTTCATTAAAATTCTTACTTCCTACTCACCTTTTGGCCAATCCCAGAACTGGTCACGGGATTGGCCTTCCTTAATCCCAAAATCTCCAGATTGGAAAAAACTCGGGAATTATAATCCCTAGTCCCACTTCACTTCATTTAACTGTGCATTTAAATGAACTTTAATATTAAATATTCAAAAATATACTGTAATGTGATAGTAAATTTATTCAGTACATATTTGATCAGATTCTAATCAGTTAATTCAGGTAAAAAAAATAATGGTGATGCCAACTCCTTCTCCCGGGGGGTAAATTAATATTCCTTTTCATGAAACATTTAAGCGCTGTGTCTTCGTTAATTCTCGCTTATTTAGATGAAAATACCAAGAAAACAGGGACTAAAACTTTGTGGGCGTTCTCGGGAATAATTTAGATGATTTAGTTTGAATAGGGTAAACCGCATAGTTATTGAAGAAAACTATCTAATTTATTTCAGACGATGGTAATCAATTATATCATCATCATCTTATTCTTCCGCTTGTCCTATTTGGGTCGGGGACCCGCTGCATCGACAAGGTGCCTCCATTCGTCCCTGTCTTGCGCAGATTGTGCGGCCTACGTCCATTGTAGTCCCATCATTTCTTCACACAGTTTCTGGAGTTGCCTCGCCCAACTCTGTCTACCCTTTGGAATCGCACTCAGTATTTTCCTAGGAATTCGGTCATCAGATATTCTTAGTACGCGCCCAAGCCATCTCAGTTGCGATTTTTCTATGAAGGGTGGCAGTGGTTCAATGTTTAGATCGTCTCGGATCGTTGAGTTTCTTATTTGATACCATTTCGTTTCCCCTGTCACTCCTCTCAAGTACTTCATTTCGGCATCTTGGACTCTAGAGCGTGTTCGTTCGTTTAGCATCCATATCTGGTGACCGTACGTAAGCGTCGACGTCGGGCGGTATACCGTTTTGTACACTATCACTGAGCTGTGGAGAGGACGCAACATACCTAATGTGACCATACGTCCCGTTTTGAACAAGACCATCCCTTTTTTCGGTTCTCCGTCCCGGTGTACCCGAAAAAAGCTTCGGGACACAAAATTGTCCAGTTTTCCCAAACAGTCGTGAATATTTGAAACAGTGGACTTTTTTATGGTGGTGGTTTTTTATTAAAGAAAAAGAGATATTTTATTGGGCAAATTTACAAAAAATTACCTGCTTGGGAAGTCGTTCAAAAAGCATTGGATGTATTGATTGAAAAGAGATATTTTGATTGCTATATCACAAGTATTTGACGAATTTCACTAATTTCTAACTGCACCACGTCGCAAAAGGTAATCGAATGGAATAATCTAAATATTTCGACGGAGACTCATTGAGTGAAAGCATTCAAACAATTTAACACCAACAATCTTAAACATGAAAACTTTTGCATTTTAGTTGAATATATTTTATGTCTGCCTGGTACAAATGCACGAATAGAAAGAGTCTTTTCTTTAATGAATAAATAGGCCAAAGTATAGGCCTAAACTGAGCGTGTCTTTCATACCTACTAATAGAAACTCGACTGTTTCGAGAATCTCAGAGATCTCGTAACAAGTTACAGCTACAGCTTACAGTTTATACGTATAGCGATGCTATACCTATTAAGCACCTCCCACATCAGTTTGCGCGGTGCTAAGCTTTCTCTAAATCGATAAATCCAATAAATGTTGACTCACTGTATTCCCAACATTTTTGTATGGTCACTTGAAGTGTGAAGAGTTGATCCGTCGTGTATCTACCTTTGCCTTGTCTGAAGCTGCACTGTTTTTCTTGTATCTTATGCTCTGAAGCTCTTCGACATCTTTTTTCCGGGATCCTAGCGTAAACTTTTCCTGGTTGACTGAGAAGTGTAATTTCTAGATAATTGGAGCATCTTTTCTTTTTTAGTTTCTCGGACTTTTTTTTCAAATATTAGTTATATGAAATAACAATTTTAGAAAGAGTTTGGATGAATAGCTTACGATAAAAATACTAAGTTATTCATTCATCACTTGCGTTTACTATAACGTGTTTACCCACCGCAGTCTACAAATACTACAGACGGTACAGTATGATTTAATACAGTTTACTCAAATAAGGGATGTAACAACATTTACCTATCATAAACATGTTTTCCGGATGTCAAAGGATAGGCCTAAACTGAGCGTGTCTTTCATACTTACTAACAGAAACTCGACTGTTTCGAGAATCTCAGAGATCTCGTAACAAGTTACAGCTACAGCTAATAGTTTGTACGTAGAGGATCTACGAGAGGACTAGGAAGGGGAAAGGACTGGCGGCGGACCGTTGTCAATGGAGAAGTTTTGTGAAGGTCATACTCTCCTGTTAGGGAGGAAAATGGTAGAAAGAGAGGAAGAAGATACATTTGCCAAAACTAAGACAGCTGCACACTGCAATTTCTCCCTCAGTTATGCATTTTTAATTACTGTCCAATTTAATTTTTGTATTTGTTTTTTTCTAAATAAAGGTATACTTCTAATTCATGTCAATAAATGTCTTATTTTATTTAATATTTTTTGTATTAAATTTTTAGATCTCGACCGACCTTTGGATCGTATGGAGACGATCATGCTTACCAATATCGGCTAAAAATAATTTTCCCTCCAATTCAACAATGTTCAAAATTCAAATGTTCTAGACACCCAAAAGCATTACAAATGTAGGAATTTAACAAAATAATTTGGTTAATCACTTAGAGAAAATTAAACTTAATATACAATTTTACAACAATAGTCATTTGTAATTGTCTCGACGAAGAAAAAAATAATCTTAATATACATTGGCTTCATCGAAATATCAAATTATCCATAAGTGAAGGGTTTCCTAATATCATATTTATAAAAAGTCAATTGTACGTAGTATATCTCACGTGGTATATCTACTGTTTAAAAATGGCTTAGACTACCGAAACAGCTGTTACAATTAAATAACGCTTTACACAAAATTAATCTTAAATTTCATTAAAAATGAATGCATTGCTTAGGCATATACTTATGTGGCAAATGTGTTAATGAAAAAAAAATGAACACATTAAGAACGTGTTAAAATGAAAAGGTTTAAAAACGGACGCTTGGGTGGTTGGAATGAATATGTAGAGAATAGTAGGAAATACGAGTACATATGACGCATGTGTATAAATACAGGAAGTTCGCGGAAGACGTCGACAAGACCATAGAAGACCACGAGAAGACGTGTAAATGGGGATGGGGAGGAGTTATGCGTCAGGACAAAAAAGTGTGGTACACTATCCTCTTTTTCTCCTTCCAATGGAAAATGGCACGATGGTAAATTAGTTAAAATAATATAACGAATACGTACAATATTGACGAATATACAAGTATATAATGCACACTCTTTCAGTGGTTATTGACTGGACTGTTTACCCTATCTACCATATAATGTGAAGGAATTATTAAATAATGTTAATTCCAACACCTCCCACGTATATTTATTTACCTGGTATAAAGTAATTCCCGCAGGTTTCATTTTGAAAATCACCCTGGATTCCTGGAAATTTAAAGATAAAATGTACACAAATATTCGCAATTGGAAATCCCGTAGCCCCGCGACTTCGTTGAGAAAATCTCCTGCGAAGTAAACCAAGTTGTAAAAAGTAATAAATTCTTCGTTTACACAAAATAAAATTACATAAAACATTTATTCCATTAAAGGCGTTACGTGATAAGATCGTGAACCTAACCTATCCTAACGGGAGACTGGAATATACAGCCCGCTTCAGGAATTCACTACGCAGCTTCCCTGCAGAAAACTGGGGACTAACGATCATGACTGCTCTAACAAGAGCAAAACGAAAGAATAGAAATAAATAGTATTATCGATGGACTTAGAGTTGATATTGTAGAGAAATCTGAAACCATAAATATGAACGTTTGAAAAGCGACATAATAATTATCACTTAAGGGTGAATACGCGCCGCGCCGCACGGTGCCGCGATACACGCAGGTAGCTGCCAGTCGGGCTCTTTGATAATGGAAACGTAAGACCTGTTTCTATACTGTTTGTGAAGAGTGCTCGATGATATGGGAATTCTAAGCAAGGTGGAGGATGTTATGGAACTGGAATCGATGATTTTATGTAAGTTGAAATATTTCGCGATTTATTCATTGCTCAATTTTTAAACGCGTTTTACTCGAAACTATGTTTTGAAACTCGGTAACCAAAATATCCCGGCAACCACTAAGCCGATCATCTTGAAATTTCTAGTGGTTTTTTTATGCATAATTATCTAGTCTTTGTCGCAGGATTTTTTAAAAATGACTTTTAAATTGGCGTAATAAACCCGAATTTTTCCCTAAAAACCGCTATTTTAAATTCAAACACCCGCCATTTTGTAAAAAATCTATATTTTTCTAATCCCCTAGGTAAAATACTAAATTATAGTGTCAATTTTGATAATCTTTTTGTTTTTTTTTTATTCTGATGATTACAAATGCAATGGGAGTGGTCACCGCGGAGGACTTTTTTTTCGGCAGTCGACAAAACCCAAGGATTTTCCGCCAATGTTGAATATTTTTTAATAAAAAAAATTAACGCATGTACTTTAATGTAAAAATAATACCAATACCATTATTTATATACATTTTCCCAAAAAAAACACAAAAATTGCCTTTTTTCGCTCTTCTATAAAACATATTTTGCAAGTAAAAAAACTAACAGATTTTGCTATAATTGTAACAAATTTAAAATAATCGTTTACTTTGTAATATTGTTGAATAAAAAAAACATCTCAACAGGCCATTCAGTCACAAAAGGCCCACAAAGTGGAGTAATTATCTTCATTTTTAAAACATCGAAGGTTTGGTAATTTATTAATCAATTATATAATTTATATAATGTGACATTTTAATAAGATATTCGCATTTAAAATATGTGTAACATAATGAATAAATTTTAAAATGAGATATTTCCGTACAAAAATGTGATAAAAAACGCAAGAGAAGATATGAGAAAAAATTGTGAATTTTGCTCATTCTGCTAGACGATCGCCTTAAGAATGATATCCAACAAAATTTATATACAAATGTGTAATTTGCGGTTTGACCCAAATATTGCCGAGTCTGCATCTGAGTATATTTCCTCGCAATAAAACATTATACCTCTTAATAAAAACAGCAAATCTACCGTATTGTAAAAAGCTATTCCCGCGCATCCACAAACGCATCCGATAAAGAGCGCGACCGAATGCTCGTACACTTTTAGCCCATTCGTCATATTGCCCGTCGCACAATGTTGCGTCGCATAAATATTCGACTCGTTTGGCCGCAGTCGGTATCCGCGCGACCTTAAACTTGCCGATGACGTCACGTTGTCTGTAATTTGATTTGACACAATGTCACCCCGAGCGCCCTCCAGCCGCGCCCGACCTCCCCCCCCCTCCCCCCCCGCCCGCGCTGACGTCACGACACACGTTTCGAGAGCGGCAGGGAGTTTTAGATAAACCTATATCAATAAATTAGCCTTCTTGATCGGGTTGGCTCAGTTTTAAATGTCAACGTACAAGCGAACCTCGGAGCCATTTTGTATTTCATAAGCGACTCGCTAAGCTTTGCTTACACGTGCAAGTGCGAGTATAAGTTTGAGTGGCTTGTTGGTGAATGGTCGTGACGCTCGCCTAGTGATCTGATGGTCGGTGGTTCGAGCCCCATCCCAAGACACCATCAAGTTGGTCCTGTTCTCGTAGCACAAGCTTATTTTGAGAATAGTTAGAATATTGATGCGACACGCATTCTGTGTTCGCATCCCTACTTTAAAAAAAAATACAGGGTGACTGGTGTTCGATGTATTCATTTTAAAGGATCGCATTTTATTAGAAGGACATCTCGTAATTTCAATACTAGAATCAAATAACATACGAGGTGTCACAAAAACAACTTTTTTCCGAATTTGCAAACCACCTCATCTTAAATTTGACTTGAAAACAGGGTTGAAAATATCAAATACCAATAATAAAGGTTTAAAATGAAAATTTTTTGAAATTTTTTACATTAGGGAAGCGGTGAATAATAAAACACCTCTAATAAATAACCAAATCAATTTTCCATACAGCCCTTAAGACCCCGCCCCCTCTCAATCTCTCTTCTTCGTAGATTCCTTTATCGTTCTGTAGGCAAGTTAGTGCTTGCTTGTCTTTGACAAGATTAACACGCACGTGATAAATATTGGTGAAAGGTTAACAATACTGTGGTTGTGGTGTATAGTATTGTGAACATAGTAGTGCAGTGTTGGTTCTGATGAAGAGATGGGTACGTCTCGAAATCGGTAGACATAAAATCTGGTAGTGGTTTATTCTAATTTAACTAACACTTTGTTATAATGTCTAACCACAAAGTTAATGCTTTTAATATTAATAAGATCACATGAGTATCTATTTCCAAATTCCTCTTCTTCTAAAATTGCCTACTTACCGTTTCACCAACGAGATAACAGATAAGATACGAGAGACACACTCTTCCGTCTTGACTCACAACTTTCGTCTCATTCTCATTCATACATCTTCTCACAATTTTCGTCGTTGAGACTTCAACCAATTTACTTAAAATTCAAAAGCGCATTTCGGGGTAAACATGTTTAATTTTAAAGTGCTATTTAATTAGTTAATTTCAAAAGAATCAAAAACAGTCCTAGTGCTAGGTAAAAATTGAATGGGCTTTTATGATGTATACTGCAGACCTTGGATGAAGCATAAATAAATGATTGATTATTTCAAATTTTATCGAAATTATAATTTTTGTATTGATAGTCGACGATTAATTAAAAACTGCATTTTCAACGACTTCAAACCTTTAATATGTTTTGGTTTAAAATCGGCATCAACTCTTTAGTATGAAGCGGCCATTTTGTCACGTGACATATCCTTGTGGCTTATTGGTGGAAGTGGAGATTGCTGCTTTTGCTTTTAACACACGAGGATATTGCTGCCTTTGGATACAGCTATATTTCTTATACAATCTTCAATTCAGAACATTCTAAATTAGTAAACCTCGGTGACTGCATTCAAATTTTTTTTTTCATTTTTTGGATATTGCTACCTTTGCTTTTATGCCCCTCATTTGATATCTCAAACATATTACGGTAAATATTTAAAGATTTTAAACTTAACTTTACAAGAATCCCCCTCCTGAATGTCATGATTTATCCAAAAATAATAATTATTAATGACTTATTTTGCTACTTTGCGTCGTTGCTCGCTGTGAAATATTTCTAAAAAAAAGTTATTTTCGGACTCGCATCTTGGCTCGAACATCGACCAGACTCGTTCCGCTGTATGAATATGGTATAAATGGATTTGGAAATTTTTTAAAGATAATATCTTATTAAATATGTTTTTTTATTTATTTGTATAAGGTTTAGCAAAAATGTTTATTCTGATGTTATAAAACCTATTGCATAGCTCTTACGATAGGAATATTTTGTCTCGGGGGTTGGTTTCTAGACTATTATATAACCGGGGTCCAACTGGGCGACAATAATTAGTGGTGCGCCAAGAACACTCCACCATCCCAGACCCAGCGCTCGTGTGCTGAGCTCGTAACAATCCTACATGTCTTCAGTATTAGCTAGACGACTTTTCTGCTTCAAAACATCACGGATGAAGTATTATTAACAGCGGCAAAATGATACTTTTGAACCAAGAACTATTCCGATATAAAATTGTTACTTCTTGAAAATATGAATTTCAATTTCAATTTCAATTCAATTTATTTCACGATAATATGTACATGACAAACAAAATGTTTAAGGCATACATATTAGGAAGTATATATCAAAAATGAAAGTATTTAATAAATTAAAAATAACATAAAATCTGGTCAAAGGTGTAGGAGAATCCCGCTTCGGAAAACCCCCTCAGACACATGGAATATATCAATACCCAAAGCAATTTTGTTCAGCATAGCTGTGGCTCTTCCAACAGGCATAACCATCGGCAGGTTGGTCCTGTATATTGGAATGTGAAACAATCTATGCTGACGATGTCTAGTGTAATTATCAGGAACATACAAACCAATGCTCTGCATAATTTCAGGATTATCGATCATACCGCGCAACAATCGATAAAAATGTGTAATCAAATACACATTCCTTCTAGTCTCTAAACTATTGTAGCCAAGTATCATCATCATCATTCTTGGCACTACGACCCTTGGTGGGTCTTGGCCTCCTCAATAATTTTCCTCCGTTCATCTCGGTCTAGTGCCAGCTCTCTCCCGTTCCGAAGCTCTAAGGCAGAGATGTCTTTGAGGACGTTGTCACTCAATCTCAATTTTGGCCTTCCTAAGCTCCTTCGCCCTATTGGCCTTGAGTTCAGCAGGGACTTTGGTGCTTGATGCTCGGACATTCTCTCCACATGACCCAGCCACCGAAGTCTTCCCAGTTTTATAAATTTTGTGACGTTTGGCTCCTTAAATAGAGTATAGGAAAATATGAAGAATAAAAACTATTAAAACTATTGTATTTACATATTTCGTTTGTTTTAAATATACCTACATTTGTTTTTAGCTTGAAAATTTTACAAAATCATATTTTAATAAATTATTGTTTTGCATTGTAAGACCACAGTCTCACAAGAACACTTGTTAGGAGAACATGAATTTTCTATTACGTAAAAAAATTATGTATTTAAAAAAAATATATTAACATATGCTTTGTTTTAGTTAATAATATATATTAATTTATTATTTACTATTATAAACCTGGCTTACATTCACTTACACATTATAAAAGAATTATTTTTCATTTTATTTGTTGTTGTTGAGAAAGAATACAGATATTATAAGAATATAGATATTGATGTAAATATTCTTTTTTGAACATGTTGATATTTGTCTGTTATTTCATAATATCTAGGAGATTGTTACGTTTCTTTAGTATTATTTCTTTATATTTCTTATTTCGTTTGCATTTCTTGTATTATGACTATGACTATCTGTGCTATACGTCCTTTTACGTTATAAGTCCTTTGGCATTGCGTAATTAAAAAATTTACTAAATAACTACCTGCCCCATAAAATTAGACGTATTTGTTTGACCTCTACACAGTCGAGTTACGGGGTCTTGCTTTTTACGTTATTCGGATGAATACAGTTACAGACATACAAGCTATTCGGTCCGAATGAATGAAGAACAGGAATAGGAGGAAGATTGTGACGGTGAGCCGACAGCCCCCGCGGGGAGTGGAGCCTCCCGCCTCCCGCCGCCCACGCGGCCCCCGCTGCACCTCGGATCCTGGAAATTTCCACCGACCGAAGGCTGCTGTGCGTCGCCATGGAAACTGGCGTCGGCCATTTTGATTTAGTAGTGCATTACCCCCTCCCCCGCCCCGGGCGGACCGTGACCTTACCCGTGCAATCGAACCCGTGTTGCGTCTCCTCCCCGACACGGCGTCACTGCGCACATTGTAATGATAGCGAATCTGCGAGAGTCAAACACTGAGAGGAGCACGTGCCCGTGTCTGCGTCGCCAAGGTGATGTCGCTCGCTCGTGCAGAATTCATAATAGGAGCGTCGCTTATTGCCCCGCGATTCTTCAACTATTTACCAGGTGACACACCGCTAGGCTAGCGCCGGCCGCACACTGGATGCGTTTTCGTGCGAAATTGAGTAGTACGTGTACGTACGAATACGCGAGTACATTTCCGACTTTCGAAACAGTACTGAACATCACACACTGCACACACGATTTAGTTGTGCGTGTGCACACGTATAGATGCGACGTCCGACACGATCCGGATTTGTTCGGAAATTTTTGCGATTTCGTACGATGGATATTGAAAATTTTGTCAGTTTGACACATGACCACAAATGTTTGTGGGACCAAAGTGACTCAACGACGTGACCATCAGCGCAGATCATGGCGGAGAATCTCTAAAGAACTAAAAAAATACCTGTAAGTTAAATAATTTGGTTTAATGAAGGTGAGGTATAATTATGTACTTCGAACAAAAAAACTTTTAAATATTTCTCCGATGTTATGAGCTCTCGTCGCATTTTGATTCTCCCCAGCATTTGTGAATCTATTAGATAGATAGTCATGAAATTTGTCATTATTTAAGTCTGCCATAATAGAGTTTTCTATAAGATACAGATTATTCATTTGGCACAAACGTCATTGGAGAAATGCGCAACGCAAGACGCAATCAATGTGCGCGTTCCAATACGTACGAAAGTAGTCGTACGAATAGGTACATAATAATTCGTATCCAAAGTGCGGCTGGCCTAAAAGTCGTAAAAAATACGAGTTGAAAAAATGATGAAATTTGGGATTCAATTTCATCGAAATACATTAAGTATATATTGAGGTAGCTAAAATGAAAACGTCTTTTTGACAAAGACAATTTATTCAATCAATGTACATTATAGATGTCTCACAGAGACGAAACTGAATTTTTATGGAAAAGTAGGTATAGAAGTCTTTTGGGTGTACGTAGAGCTTACGATCTAACGTACGGCTGACTTCAGTGATCACTTTACACAATGTAACGTTTGCCATTTCCTAAGCCAGTCATACGACAGGTCGTAAGCCCTATATACACCCAAAAGACTTCTATACCTACTTTTCCATAAAAATACAGTTTCTTCTCTGTGAGATATCTATAATATACATTGATTGATTAATGATGTCCCTGTGACAAAAAAATCCAGCACTGTTCTGAAAGATTTGAACATACTCCAAATATTCTGAAAGGCAATTTAATTTCATTGCCCCGCTTGTTTTTAACAAGTTACCGACTGAAACAAAAGAATTTACAACACAAACCTTCTAAACACCGTATTACTAATTTTATAAAAATATCAGGTAGAAGGTATGCTGAAGAAGTGATCCGCCCTTGACCTCTGAATTGGCAAAATCTGCTTTATATAATTTCAAGGGTACTCTAATATAGTATTTATTTTTGTATCAACTTAAATTTTTATCTTATTTTTAAATTTATACTTTCTTTTCTTTAAGTATTATGTATTCTTATGTTTGTATATATTACTAAATTCTTATTCTGCTTTCATTTTTACGTTTCTATTTCTTTACTATTGTCATTTATTACTATGTTACTATTACATAACTCTCAAGTGAGAATAACTGCCACAGAACAGGTTTTACCTAGTTATTATAACTAACTGGAGTTATTAATAATATGTATTAACAAATGTAAAATAAACAATATAGATATTTGAAGAATACATATAAACCTAAAGTAGAGTTTAACGCGGAGCAAATAGTGCACTCTATGATCAACAGATGCGCGCTGATATTTAGTATCAATTCTGTGACACGAGAGCGAATGTCACTCGTGTGCTGTATTATATATAATAAAAACAAAAAATATGATTCACAATTAGTGATGATTAAAAGCATATCTGTGTATTAGAAGCATTTTATTAAAAGCAAATCAATTTTAATATCACCGCTCCTCATAAAAAAAATCAGTTGCAAAATCCATTCATCTCAATTTCGTTTATTGCGTGTGGCCATTTTATTTATGTACCCCTTGTATCTACATGTACAGTTATGCAGTCTATAACCGGAGTTACGTTATGGCTATGACCGGGGAACATAACGTAAGTGGGTGGGGTCCAGATTCTCAAACCTAATTTAAGGGACATACTCGTATATATTAGATTCTTTAGTATCATTTTATTACCAAGAAAACAACAATTACAACAGTTTATAATAATATGTTGTAATAATAAAAATACTTAATGAAGACTTCATAGTGCGTACATGTATGTGTATACATATATATGTGTATTACTGCTGGTTTGAATATTTTTACTAATTAGGTTATATATTCTAGGAGCTTGGAAACTGAATAGTCTTTGGCCAAAAGTTGTTTTCATTTTAGGGAACGTTTATTATATTTTTCTCTAGTTAAATGCGGTCTTTCAGGCATAATTTGCAGATTGTTTATATTTTTATGGAATGTTGTTAGAATTTTCTGTACGTATAATTGTTTAACATCCAGAACCTTAAATTGTCTAAATAGATGTTCAGAAGGATACATAAAGTCATGATGGTGAATTACTCTAAGTATGGCTATACTTACCTGATGCAAGTGTATAATCGATGCACTCCCCCAACTTTCAATACCATAACTTAAGATAGATTGACACAAGGCATAGTAAACAGATTTCAGCTTTTCTATATTTAAAATATTTCTAAGTCTGTCAATAATTATTCCTAAATACTTGATGGACTTACAAATTCCTATACTGGGACAATTACAACCAACATTATTTTCGCAATTACTAATGTGCAGTTTAATATTATTTATGTTATTGGGCTGTCCTGCCTCAGTAATTGAAAAAGTCAAAAATTTTGTTTTGGCTTCATTGAGGTAATTAGATTGATTATTTTCCGTCGGCGGCGGCGCCGTATTTATATACGAAAATGTCGTATTTATATACGAATTGATAACGAATGCATGACGCGCACTGACCAGGTTAGGTTAGGTTAAATTAGGTTAGGTTACGTTAGATTAGATTAGGTTAGGTTACGTTAGGTTTGATGATTATACCTACTGTCACACAATAAAACAATTTTACATAAAGCACGTATTTTTTTAATTCTGCCCGATAGGTGAAGCACATTATTTATAATGCCCGGTCAATATAATTATTTCAACAGTTATTATCATATTGCCCTATCATATTGGGCATTTTTCAAACTTATAAATCGAGCATTATAAATAATGTCCTTTTAATCACTTGGTCCACAACATATGTTTTTACATGATAATTTGGTTTAGGAGTATTACATTAAGACCAATGTATAATATCACATACTGGTATTAGGTACAGATATAACACACTTCTATTTGTACATACATGTCAAGATAGCTATGCTATTTGAACACTTTATGTTCGAGGACGGGTATTATTCATAAATAAATAATTAAATATATATACAAGTACATAATAAAATTTACAGTTAGTATCCCTGCACTCGCATACATCCCGAGCGAAAGTAAATTTAAAATTAAAAATAGAAAATCCATTTAAAAGTGTTTACATAAAAGATAAACAAATTAACTCAGAATATTTTGTATTCAAATTGATCATTGCTATGTAAATAAAATAATACATAAAAATAATAAAACTCGTGAAATGAATCTGTCTATCTGTCTCGTGTCAGGTAGAAATGCGACACTGATTTCAATATTTAAGTTATATAAGTTTGTGCACACATTAGTAATTTTTAAAAATAGAGATGCGAACACGGAGTACATCTCACATCAATATTCTTATTATTTTCATATATATCTAAATGCTCGTGCTATGAAAATAGAACTTACTCGCTGGTATCCTGAAATGGGGCTCGAACCACCGATGTTGTCTTATTTTCTAAGCATTATACCTGTGTAATCGATAAAAGGCTATCCGAAAAATAATATATTTAAAAAATTGATTTCCATAAACGGAATAGGTACATATCATAAGTTTTTTTTACTATTTTATAAAATATGTTCTACGCTTATATTATCAGAAGTAGTATCTTTTGTATTAACATATATTATATTGCATATTTCCCGGATAATGCTACTCTAATCTCGATTACTGGTTCACTAGGCAATTGCCTTACCGCAAGATTTTGTTTTTGATGGAAGGGTATGGAAGAGGCCTATATCCTGCAGTGAAGAGATGAAAGCTGAAGAAGAAGAAGAAGTATTACAAAATAGTTTGTGCATCTTCTTGAGATATTTCATTCTCTGAGACAATACGCACAATATATTTTTAAAATTAATTAATAAGTTACCCAATCAAGGTACAGAATTACTCTTTGCCACAGAGAATCGAGCATGAAATATTTTAAAGTAATGTAGGGGAAACCGTATAGTTATGACATTTTTTTCTTTGATTGAGTACCTACGTAAATTCCAGGAAATGAAACTGCACTTTGAACTATAAGCGAAAAACTTTAAACGTGTTTTCTGTATACCTACCACCCATTCGTTTTCTTTGGGTTTGTGGGCGGTTTGTGTGCGGAGGTGCGGGGTGGGAGAAACTTCCCCAAAGCATCCTCATGGCCACGAATGATCTGTGATTATAATCTCGATTCTTCTAGAAGACAACGATTCCTTTACGGAGAATCAGAATGTACCATTTTGTCAGAAATGCATTCGTTGCATACCTGTGATCTTTCAGACTGGGTCATTCCAAATTGTATTAAATATATCAAACGTTAAATAAATATTCAGTGAATGTAGGGTTTCAATGGTTTGTCCTTATGTTGTTCATAAAACGACAATATAATTTTACAGAAGTCTATGAAGGGTTACAAAAATGTAGTCCGAATGAACGTATTGTGTGGTAAGAAATTGAATATTTTTAATGTCTGACAAAATACATTTTAGTCTCCATGTTTTAAGTTCAAATAGCTTTTTAAACAATGCACACACGAATTACATTGCATGTCGTCGATTCATCAGATAATAGATATTCATCGATCATTATTTTGACACCCCTGACATTTTGTGTTTGTTTATGTTTCATGCGCCTGAAAGAGCTACTCGAACACCTGCACTATTTTATTGTGACAACACTAGAAACAAATCGCATTTTAATTCTCTTATACCCAGACTGCATAGGCTAGGTAACACCTATGCGCATATTCCAGTTTAGCACAATATAAAGATTTTTTTAACCTTGTATATACTTATATCTCAATTTTCTAAATGATGTTTTATCTTATATACTTCACACCTACTTTTTCTAAATTACCGTTATAACTTTAAACAACTATTTATACTATTATATATTGTCAATTCTGTAATTTTTTGCTGTTCTAATCTTTGAATTTCTTGTATATATTATTATGTAAAAGGTACTTCTGTGCCGTAAACTGAAATAAATAAATAACTGCGCCATAAATCTTTCGACAAATAGGAAACAATGTGGTCGTACATATGTATATTTGAATTTATTTTCCACCGACAATGGAAGTCACACAAATGCTCTCTGCTAAGTGCCAGTTTTTAGAGCTTAACTATAAATTAAAATACGACCTAGGTCAAATGCAATGTGACCCATAATAGAGCGGATGAAGGTCGCAGGTCTGCTTCTGAGATCGATATATGCCTAAACGGCTGGTGGTATCGGTGGCGCGCACACACACAGTGGCAGACAGCACGGAGATGCAGCGCGGGAGGGCGGGGGATGCTGGGGGGTTGCGGGGGAAGAGAGGGGGAGGGCCGCCGGGGGTGGGCTGGGCTAGGCGAGTTCAAGTTCAGCAGCTCATTGCTGTATGCACGTAGGCTGTGCGCTGTGCAGCTAGCTATAGCCCCCCCGCGCGGTGTGGGCGGGCCTGGAAGTTCTGAAGCGCTTCAGCTGGGGCAGGTAGCAAACTAAAAGCTTCGAGCTAAACTTTTCGCCGATATTATTTAAAATAAGGGTTTCGCGAGCTTAATGAGAGAGCTTTCAACTCTGATCAAATTAATTTACCGAGTCCCCCGAGTCCGGCTACGGAAGAAATATTTTCAGTGAGGAGGAAAATTTTATAAGAAATTAAATCATTCATATTTTTTTTAATGTTCGTAAAAATTATATAAAGTACAGTTTTTTTTTTAAATTAAAGAGTTAAGGTTATTATTAAGGTCGTTAGACATATTTAACTGTAAATGGTTACGGATATTTTATACGAACCGTATGTTTTTCCGAGAAACGGTTCTCGACGTTTCGTTGAAGTCGTATTCAACGTCATCAGGAGAACGACCTGTATCCGCAGAAGTATAGGATGGACTGATTACTGTTTCCGGGGGGGTAATTTTAAAATTGCTTAAATATTCGCTATTGCTATAATTTGAGAAAGTAATGAAAACGAACTGCATAAACTACTTCTTCTCGTTCCTAAGGTTGGCCATCAGCATCAAATCATTGCCTCAGATTCATCAGCCAGGGTCTCTTGGATTCAGACCCTGTATTACGAGATATAGGATCGATACTTTTCTAGATGTCCTATTACATGTCCGAATTATTGAAGTTTTGGATTTTTATTGTTTTAAATTATTTTATTTATTAATACGAACCATCACACATTTATTAGTTTTAATTAAACAAATTTGTATTAACCATTCAACTAGTAACTCTACGTCTACCGGTTTGGATACCACCATATCTTTATCATGACGGACGTAAACTAACTATCCATTATCCATTCTAGCAAAAAAATCAATTTTTGAACGGGGGCGTGGCTACAGGTATGTATGGTGGACCTGTGCCTGCATTATTCTTTACAGCTTCTTGAGATCTGGTACAATAATTGGTGCAGAAGTAACCTATCAAGTATTGAAAACGATGATGGATAAGCTTCTCCACGACAACGCTCGTCCACACACTGCACAACTGAACGTCTTAAAATTACAGGAGCTTTGATTGGAAACTCTCCGTAAACCCACCTTACTCGCCATCTCACCATATTTAAAAGACTTACTATGGAGAGCAAAAACGGCAGGAAAAAATAATGGATATAAATATGTGTGGCAAAAAAATGGAGTAGTCCTCGCAAAACGCGACGAGGAATCCAAAACAACATTCATTAGAACTGAAGAGGATATCAAAAATAATATTGTGAAGCAACTCAAGAATCAAAGCTCTACACAGTAAATTGAATTCTTCAACATATCTAGAAAATAAATCTAAAAATGGCAACAGAAATTGATATTGATGAATTTTATGACACAAACTAAACTAAGATGATTGATAGCAGTTTTAATTATAGTTCAGTATCATCTGGATTAAAAATCTTGAACTTAAATATCAGAAGTTATCAAAAAAATTTTGATGAACTTATAATTCTCCTTAATGTCACAAAAATCAACTTTGATGTCATTATTCTTACAGAATGCTGGATAAACATTAATTCTCATTTTCATGAAATCGAAAGTTATAAAATATATTATACAAAGTTCAATAACAAACAAAATGATGGAGAAATAATGTATATAAATGAAAACATAAACCACACCGTAGATGAATTTCATGTAAAACAATCAAACTGTCTATGTGCTATTCTAAACAATCAATACTGCATTCTTGGAATCTACAGATCTCCTTCTGAATATAATGTAACACCTTTCCTGGAATCTATTTCAAAAATACTTGAAACATCGTCAAATAAATATGATTGTATCATTGCCGGTGACCTCAACATTAATATAATTAATAACATACATCCACAGGCAAACGACTATACGTCCATGCTCTCATCATTTGGCTTTGTCTCCTGCATCAACACTGTCACCAGAGACACCTTATCATCCAAAACTTGCATAGATCACATATTCATCAAGTCTAATAAATCTTATGAGACATACGTTCTCCTCTCTACTATAACTGATCATTACCCCACGCTAATCAACCTAAAAACCAAAGAGGATAAGAAAAAGATGAAATGTAACCTAAAAGCAACTGGTCATACAAAGAAAACAATAAACTACAACAATCTAAAAGAAGATCTAAAAGGTGAGCAGTGGACTTCTACTCTGACAACACGGAATACCAATGAGGCTATGGATACATTTATCCTAACACTAAACAATCATTTAACAAAAAATACAGAATTTAAATACATACAGCATCATACATGCCATAAATCCAATCATCTAAAAGATTGGATTACTCAAGGACTTATACAAAGTATACATAAACGAAACAAAATGCACATGAAAGTTAAAAAAAATCCAAATGACATAAATCTTTTAAATGCATACAAAATGTTCAGGAACAAGTGCAACCATTTAGTGAAGATCACAAAAGATGCTTATTACAAAACTAAAATCAAGGAAGCAAAAACGGATCCTAAAAAAATATGGCAAATTATCAAGGATTCAACTAATAAAAAGAAACAGAACAATTCAGACATAACCAATATTGAAGTACACGACGTATTACAGTCAGTCAAAGATAATTCAAAGCTCATTGCTGACGAATTTATTAGCCACTATACTAACTTAGGCCCCAAACTAGCAGAAAGCATACTCCAATCCAAAAACTTAAACAAAACTCACCTATCCGAAAACACAAATCCTCAACACACATCACAAAGTTTTAATTTTTACCGAATTTCTTCAAGCGAGTTGTCATCTCTAATTTCATCTCTACGTACAAACTGCGCAAATGGACACGATATGATATCAAGTTTCACAGTAAAAGAAATAAAAGATTACATCTTGAAACCTCTGCTACATATATTTAACCTCAGCCTAGAAACTGGAATAGTACCAGCACATCTAAAAGAAGCCGTTATTAAGCCTATATACAAGAGTGGAGATAAAACAAAGATTATAAATTACAGACCGATCTTTCTGCTTAGCTGTTTCGCAAAAATACTTGAAAAGGCAGTAAAAAAGAGGCTAATGGAATATCTCGACAAAAATAACATCTTGTCTGAAAACCAATACGGTTTCAGAACTAAGATGGGAACCGAAGATGCCATTTCCAAATTAGTCGAAATCACTGCCACAAATATGGATAAGGGACGTAAAGTACTCGGCATCTTCTTAGACTTATCGAAGGCCTTTGATACTATATCACACTCATTGCTTTTATGCAAACTCAACAAAATTGGTATCTCTGGCACCCGTCTAAACTGGTTCAGAAATTATCTTGAAAACCGAAAACAAACTGTGGAAATAAATGGTACACGTAGTGACCCAATGTTTATCAAATATGGTGTGCCTCAAGGAAGCACACTAGGTCCGATACTTTTCATTATATACATTAACGAGTTCTTAAAAACAACATCTGAGAACGCAACAAAGATTAGTTATGCTGATGATATGATTCAATCATTATAAATGGTGACACATGGGAAGAAACACTTAAAAGGGCCGAACTAGCTATTGCAGAAATAAAAGGTATTCTAGATAATCACTTATTAACACTCAACTCAAAAAAAACACACTTTGTGGTATTCTCGATAAGAAAATCAGATAGCCTACTCTTCCCGAAAAATATCAAAATACATACATGTGACTTGGAAACAAATCATATATGTGACTGTGATACCATTGAAAAATCAAGCGAGATAAAATATCTGGGTCTGATAATTGATGAAAATTTTAGATGGGTTTCTCATATTGAGTACATAAGTGCCAAGGTGAGAAGATTGATTTATGTATTTAAAATTTTACGCGGCTTTATGAATATAACACTTTTAAAAATGGTGTATTATGCACTTTGTCAGAACATAATCAGCTACGCAATCTCCGCTTGGGGGGGGGCGGCACGTACCTTATTGGATTCTGTAGTGAAGGCTCAGAAGTGGGTTGTCCGGGTGATAAATAAGAAGACGCTTCGATATGAATCTGAAGAGCTATTTAAATCCTTTAAGGTGCTGGACATACGGCAGCTGTACACCAGATCCATCCTAATTAATTTTTTTAAGATCCTATCCACACAGGCACGTTCAGAGGCCAGGGATACAAGGAGCAAGATAAGTGGAAACTTCACAGTGCCGAGAATGAACACAAAGTTTGGACGGAGATTTTTCTTTTTTTGTGCTCTGAGAATATACAATAACCTGCCATTAGACGTAAAGGGTATTAAGGTGTTAAAAGAATTCAAGCATAAAATAACAAGGTGGCTCTTTGGTGTGGGTAGGACAAAAAATGAGACCAATGTGTCATCCATATTAATATAGACAATACAGTCCATATTAATATAGTCACAAAATTGTTTTGCAATGAAATTAAAGCTATCATATATGACACATTGCTTTCGTTTTGTAGTCTGCCTACATTTGGTAACCGCTTTGTTGGCTTCTGTTTGAATGATTTTACTCCCTATATACAATGTCTAAATGTATAATTCTTTAATATATAGTCTTTTGTTTGTGTTTTATTTCAGACAATATATAAATCTTATTTCTAATATTATATATATATATATGTGTGTGTGTGTGTGTGTGTGTGTGTATGTATATGTATATGAGTGTATATTTCTATGTATGTGTGTATATATGTGTTTTATATATATTATATCTTGCTAATGTTCAAACTTAAAAAAAAAAACTGTACAGGTAGTTGCTTCAGAACAGACATTGTCTAGTGAAGCAACTACCTTCATTTATATGTATGAATAAATTTAAAAGAAATAAATAAAAATAAAAAAAATACGTTGAATCTACTGATCTACATTTTTTGGATAACTTTTTACAGAGGAAAAATTTCAACTGCGATGAAGCGGTGAAAAACGCTTTTAAAGAATTCATCGATTCCCGTCCCCAGAATTTCTGTAGCAAAGGTATCAATGAACTTCCATTAAAATGGCGATAGTGCATAGATAGAAACCGCCAATACTACGATTGATTAAATATATACTTTTCATAAAAACTTTAATTTTTTATTTTTTAAATTTTTTATTTATTTTTTATTTATTTATTTATATTTATTTGTTTATTTTTTTATTAATTACACGGCTTAATAGCCTTTTACAACAGGTTTATACATAATTAAAATACAACAAACGATTAAATGTAAAAGAAAAATAAAGAGTATAAATGTAAAAAAGTATATATACATAGTCTAAACATAATGAGGTTAGACATATATGTGAAAAAAGTATATATGCAAAAAAGTGTAAAGTAGTGATCTCAGAAATTTTTACTCACCGATAATATAGCAATATTAAATTTGAATAGCCAGGTATATATAAAAAATTTAAGACATTTTATAAAAATTTAATATTTTGAAAAGAAATGATCATATAATGATTTTTTAAATTTTGAGAGAGATAGATTTAAAATGTCGACATATGTAGGTAGTTCATTGCCAAGTTTGCGCATCCGAGGTATGCTAGAATTTGAACGATAGTTTGTGTCCAAATTGTCAAAATAAAACAGCATGTTTTGGCGGGTCCTACGGTTAGGTACTTTAAAATTAATAATATTCAGGAAGATTACTGCTATTTGAAGAACGTTTGACTTTTTAAATATAAAACGGCAGTTTCATAACGGACCTGATATCTAGAGTGATGAAGAGCTGATTTAACTAACCAAGTAAATTAGATATTGGAGAACGGCTAAGGATTAACACTCAACGTGCGTGAAATTGCGGCATTCTACATTATCTCCCCACGTATTACAAGACATGTAATGGAGAGTAATAATAGAATATTTAATATGAATAATTTTTCTTTGTATTTTAACCAGGGCGGTTTCTACCAATAGGCAAGACTAGCCGGCTAAAGAAAATTTAGAGGCGGCAAAAGGGCAAAAATTGAGCAAATCTATTGGGGAAAAAATAGAGGAAAAATCAAAACATATTTTTTTAATGAAAACGTACCAAGAAGTCAGCGAGTACCAAAAATACGAGCTGAAACTGTGCTAAAACAACTTAGAAAACGGTTTTCCTGATTTGTTAGTAGCTCTTCTTATCCTTTTGACTTCAGCGCTAACAGTGGCAAGAGCGGAGAGAAGTTTCTCAAAACTCAAATTAATAAAATCTATCTGTTCAATGAGAAACTGAGACGATGAGACTGAGACTGAGGGATGTGAGAGAGGGAAAAATACAAAATAAAACTGCATTTCCTTCCCTAACACGGGTAGATACTTATCATACAGCTCTCGTATAACGTATTCATTTTTCCAGCTCATAAAGAAAGGGGAGAGAGCGAGAAAACATAGTGGGCGACACTTTTCAGATGTCCAGGGCGCCAAAACACCTAGAAACCACCCTGATTTTAATATATCACGAATGACGCCGGTAATCCTAGTGTGACCTTAAAGTACGATGTACAATTATTTTATAACAATTTGGGAAATATTATAATATGTTACTGAATATACTTTTGATGCCTAAGAAATTGGGAACAATATAGTAAATTAAATTAAAAGTTATAAATTAACAAGTTGTCCAACAAATAAAATGACCGCACAAGTAATTTATTAATTATAAATAAACGCACGGAATAATGGATCGCTATGTCTTACAGGCCCAAACTATGACCTGTAAAACATAAACAATAAAACTTCTCACGATGAAGTTTAGTGTCATGATTGTTAGAATCATTTGCCATTTTGCTTCCTGGTGATCAAATAGATGATAGCTAAGGCTAAATAAATATTTCAAGTCCTAAAGTTACATTCAATTTAGCTGGTATTATCCAATACATCTGCGTATACATTTTTGTATAATAATACATTGTTGGAAAAAATCTGATTTTTATACTAAAAATCGGATTTTTTGTATAAATCCGATATATATCAAAAATTGGATATATATCCAAACTTTTTTTCTCCTTTTTTGCACACGCCGATTGATATAAACTCGAAATAATTAGGAAATTGATTTATTTTCTTTGTACATAAATTATTATTTATTGAATAAATGAATTGCATACTGAAAAAAGCTAATATACGCAATTATTATATATAAGTTATGTAAGTTGCTGTTTCTAATGTAGTGTCATGGGTGTTTGTTTCTTTGTGTGAAATAAAAAAACGGATTATACGAAACAAATTAAACTATTATTTCATATTTGAAATTCGAATTCAATGTGTCGTTATATAGTGTAAAAAGCAAAAAAACAACCTGTAGCATTTTTTAAAAATACAACTAGCGCCATCCATTAACGACCGTAGGAAGTTTTTTTTGGATGTATATCAAAAATAAAAATCAAGCCATTAACATCGTGATATATATCCGCGGATATGTATCCTCGAACCCTGTGACAATATGTTTATTGTGTACGGAAACAATCGTTTAGTTCCGCGGGCAATCATACCGGAGTGCTGGCGGTCCAGCACGTCGAGGGATACGATCTGAACAAGAGCATTTGCGGGTACAAACCAAACGGCCAAGTGGAGCAGCCATTATCCAGTTTCACCTAACGGCACTGCAAAGAGTGCGGAGAAAGGAAACTGACCCCGCGCTCGGAGCGACCTCAATAGCCCGGGTCACTTTTCAGCCTTTTCACCGCGCAGACAATGCGGCGGCGGCCCGCTGAAGCGCGGTGAGCTTTTGTGACAAATGCATCGTGTCACACGCTCTTCCGTCCGCGGGACAATGACTTCCGCATGAAAGCATTTTCACTTTCTCACTCGGCTTGCGTAAGAGAGTATTTTAAAATTAATATAATTTCAATATCTATACGCTTCACTCTTCGTTGAATTCTTATTATTGACAATAAATGTTTGGCTGACAGCTCTGTGTCGCTCGGACCATAAAAATCCTTTTGGACTGTTTATGAAGTGTTGTCATATATATAGGGGATGACTCACGTCGGAGTCACCAGAATATGCGAATGATGCTGCGTTTATCAGAAGGTTGCTGTGTTCACTCACCGAGATGTGGGGTACCGGGTCTCGTATCCCACTTTTGTACAATGTATTACAGGATGAAAAACAGCTGATATGAACAGAAAGCCGTGGTCAGTTTACTTCAGTTTATTTATCTTCGAATTACAGTATGCCGACCTGCGATCGTCAGCTGTACGACTTCAGGTCGATGCACCGGGATCCATTAGGCGTAGTCGACGGGTGATCTTCGAGCGTGGTTGTAGGACGAGTCTAAGGCCTCAGGTACGATAAGAGCGGCGAGCGGGAGAGCGTCAGAGCGTCAATGCACTCGAGTAGTGAGGGAAACCGGCCACGGCCACGCCATATGACTAAGCTCAGTAGGTACTGTACCGTCAATGTGACCCTTACTACTCGGGCGCATTGACGCTCTGCCGCTCTGCCGCTCGCCGCTTGTATCGTACCCGAGGCCTTAGTGCTGTCGTTGGCATGGAAAGGCCGGTGTTGTGAAGCTGGAGATGGTGCGGACGACCGATGTATATCGAGGATGATAGCGGTACCGCCGAAAGCAGATGGTTTTGCGTCATGGAAAATTTAACATTACACGTCAGAAATTTTTTCAAAAACAAGCGAATACAGAACACCTAGGGAGCAATCCTGGAAGTTGACGAAAACTCATTCGCAAGAATAATGCAAACGAGAAAACTACATAAGAGGGACAGTTGCAAACTACTAGAAGAAATAAGCACTCTGAGATGTTTCAAATGCTGTGGATACACCAACAAATCAAAAGACTGAAAAAAAACAATGGCACTAGCCCAACTGTTGAATGCATAAACAGGAAAAAAAACGCAACAAGCCTAAACCTCACAATTTCCACACTGATACAGACACAGAATGCCAACCTACAAAAGTCAACTTGAATACAAAAAAAATAAAAATTAACTATCAACAATAGCAACCAAAAAGACAAGATGAAAACAAAACAAATCTTAAAATACTATACTTTAATATCCGAAGCCTCAAGCCAAAAGTGGATGAACTGAAAATTATATTACAAAACAAAATGCCACACATACTCGTCCTCCCAGAAACATGGCTAAAAACACATGAAACTGAGCTATTCAAAATTAATAACTATAACGAAGCTCACTGTTGCAAAATCAGAAAAGAAAAAACAAACAGGTCCATTTTACAAAAAAATAAGTAGTTAACAACGTCTATCTTCAACTAAATAGATGCTGATATTCATGCATACCGAAATACTTCGACATGTCACATGACGTACCGCTGCAATGGAGAGTCCGCTGTAATGGAGGTACTCTTCCCCGTTGAAGATTGCCGACTAAATGGACAGTAAAGTGTTTGGTTGTGGCTTTATTATTATGCATACAAAAACATACTTCTCAAATACACAAATTCATCTACTTATTCCAATATTCTTCTTCTTCCTGGCTTCGTCCCAACTCACTGTTATCGTTGACTGTTGGGGTCAGCTCTCTTCAAATCACAATATATCGGTCCTAGGGCCAGGACTTGAAGGTGAAATTGATGATAACCAATCCGTTGAGATATCCCAAAAGTACGACTAAAGTGGGATAATTGCTTTATAAATTTATTGTTCACCCTTTAACCAGAGAGTATCATCCGTAACCTTCCTCTTATAACTCTACAGTAACCATTTTTCAAATCTGCAAGTATACAGAAATGTTTTTGATTTTTCGATAAAAACTTTTTCGTCAATCCTAATCCCAAACATTTTCAACTGTCACGAACTTGCTCTTTCAAAACTCTTTCATAAAGTTTGCCAACTGAGCTCAAAAGACTGATTGCCTTGTAGTTCCTGCATTTCATTTTCGACCCTTTGTATCTCTAGTCTAAAGGGATGTGGCTCTCCTCCAAACTTTGATTAAAGAGTGTACGAAGCAACGTAATCACTATTGGGCCACCAGCTTTGATATATTCGGCAGCAACGTTATCATACCCTATAGCCTTACCATTTTTCATATGCATAACAATATTTTTATCTACCACACACCACACCGTGTCATTCCCAATTATTCATATTCCCTAAAACTAGAAACCACAAGTATTTTTTTGAGTATTTATAAATTTATAGTTTTATCATTATTAATATTTTATTTATAATGACGTTTTTAGAAAAAAACAGGTTTTTATGAAACTATGTGTGGGATATTTATGGTCATTCCAATAAAATTAAAAGACAAGAACGAGTTACTTTCAGAATGATGGCATGAACATGTTATTATTGAGGATAATATGTTCTTCCCATTAGTAAATGATTTGGTTTTTATGAAAAAGTGTAGTTAACATTATTTTTAAGTTATGAATTTATTTCCAATAGAAAGACTGTACATTATTTAGTTTAGACGGCTTATTAACTCATTTTTGACAAAAATGTTAGTTAACAACTTCTTGCCATGGGGTATTCATATGTCATCCTTCGTTTAAAAATACCCTTTTGCTTCGTATGCGACCTTATCAAGCGATGCTTTAATATTCGTGTTGCCGCAAAATACAATATATACGAGAAAGTCTAATAAATACTATTTAGAAACAATTTTATAATTTCCCCGTTACCTTTCGTTCGGTCCGATTCGCGTCCATTGTCCATATTATGCGGGAAAAGTGACCTGATCACTTCCGCCATTTTGATTATATCCGCGGTGGCTCCCATTAAGTGAAACTGTGGACAGTTATGATCCAACACCTATACACATGACGTAATGCCGCAAAATGTTACCGCTTAAAATTGCCACATAACAGAAAGGACGTCCGCAGTATAGTCTTTGAACTATTGTAAGCTGTCGTCAAAAATCCTTTTTTGTAGAGGTTTATTTTACTTACTGATTAGTCTTGTACAGTCGAATCTCGGATAGTAAATAATGATAGCATTGCTGTTTTGATCGCTCTAATAAATTGGCATAAACGAAAGTAGGACATAGAAAATAACAAAAGAACTTGTAGGCAGATAAATAATGGTGAAAACAAAATAATTCAACAATCATGCTGGATGACTTTCTTTTCTGATAGAGATACTGTAACACTAATTCTCTACATCTACGACGGTTTTTACGTTCTTTCTCCTCTTTTACGGTCTTTATCCAAAAGATCTGAACGGGGCAACATAGGGTTAAATGCCAATGATTAATTCTAATTTATCATTAAGTTTGCACAAATTTACCTATTGTATTAAAATTCAATTATTGTGATGGTTATAAACTTTAACAACAGATGAACAAGTAGATGAGTTTGTGTACTTGGGAAGTATGTTCGGTAGAAGAGGGAATGTTGAGAAAAATATAGAGAGGAGAGTGACTGCCGGGAATAGGGAGAACGGTGCTTTGAATGCAATAATTTATAATAGAAATATGTCTACCGAGGCAAAACTAGCGGTACGCAATGGAGTTCTGGCACCGACACTAATGTATGGAAGTGAAGCCTGAAGCTGGCAGAAGAGGAACGAAAGTAGATTGAATGCAGTGGAGATGAGATCCCTTAGATCCATGTATGATAGAGTAAAGAATGAAGATATTAGGAACGAATGTAAATCGGATCGTAGCATCATACATAGAATAAAAATAGGGTCGCTCAGGTGGTTTGGACATGTTGAGCGAATGGATGAGGAAAGAATGGTAAGAAAGATATATAATACAAGTGTTGGCGGCGCCAGAAAGAGGGGGCGACCACGGAAGACGTGGCATGACCAGATTAACCAGATACTGGAAGATGGTCCTGTTAGAAGCCTCAACTATCGTCGAACTTGCATGCGAAGATATATGAATGTAGGTGAAGCGAAAGTTGTATGTCAGGACAGAGGAGTACGGCGCTCTATCCTCTCTGCCTACCTCCACGGGGAAACGGGGTGATGGTAAGTTACTTAGTTAGTTATAAAATTTCGTGTTTTTATGAATGAAAGAGTATAAAACAGTGTAATCGTGGGAGATTATTACATATATTTTAACAAAAGGTGATCTTTTTTCGAATATTTTACCAGGTATTAGCTATTTATAAGATTGTAAATAAATACTGTACACGTAGACCTCTGTTCATTGTTTATTTACATTTGTTTAACATAAATTACTAATAACTCCACACTAGTTAAAACCTATTCTGTGGCAGTTATTCTCACTTACGAGTTATGTAATAGTAACGTAGAATAGTAATAAATAACAATGGTAAAGAAATATAAAAGCAGGATAACAATTAAGTAGTAGATAAAAACACAAGAATACGTGAATCTAAAAGAAAAGAAAATATAAATATAAAATGGAAATAAAAATTTAAGTAGATACAAAATAAATATTATGTAAGAGTACACTTGAAATTATATAAAGCAGATTTTTCCAATTCAGAGGTCAAGGGCGGATCTTTTTCAGCATACCTACTACTTGATATTTTTATAAAATTAGTAATACGGTGTTTAAAAATGATTTATGAAAGACAATCGAATTAGTATGTGTAAGCCGTGTGCACGACGCACATAGTTCCGTTGCGTTGGTATAAATGGGTATAAACACCAACACAAAGAAACAATGTGCCTCATGCGCACTGCTTACATATACTGATTCGATTGTCTTTCTTAAATGGAAAAAAGTCTACCTACGTATTTATTTGGATTTCATTAGGTCATAAAATCTATTGCAAAATAATATAAAATTAACAATTAACATCAAGAAATCAATCATCACAGTTTTCAATCTAAAATACATTTATATGATTACATTAATTATAATATTACAATGCACACGGAAACAGTACTTTTAATTTAGTAAGTACTCCGAAAAGTAGAATAGCGTACTTATGCAAATGTATAGATAAAACCCTGATGAATAGCTCTGGAACCCAGTTTGCAGACCAAGTTTATACCTACCTATTCTGGGGGCTTAAATACTTAGCTTTTAAACCTCTCTTACAAAACTGCTGAGGTATTCGAAAGTTGGTATCTGCCGACAGGAAGCTCCTGAAATACCAAGGGTCGGGAACGACGTTAAGGATCTTCATTTCACTTCCTCCCGACCTGATATAACCTCTTCAGACAAAACCCTATGAATCCTTGATAAGATAACTATCGTACCTCACCTGAATTTCACCTAACATGTCCATAAAATTTACAATTCGCTCGCAATACCGTAAAAAAATTGTTCGTGCAATTTTACATACCCTCTTATTTAGAATATTTTTCAAAAAACTATGTTTTATATTACCTTACTTTAACACCTGTCAATAATAACAGGGAAAAAAATCACTTTTTTTAAATTTATGCAGAATATTTTCGATGTTTATAGCGTTAACTTTGTGGTTGGACATAATTATTAATTTTAATTAAAAAACTTTGTATTAATCACTTAACCAGTAAACTCTACGTCTACCGATTTCGATATCATCGTATCTTCATCAATTAAAAAAAATTACGAAATATAAATAACTTGACATCGACTGCCCCAACGAATGAGGCAGTAACTCAATATTTTAGGTATTTGAGTTAGTACCATTTTTAGGTTAAGGGCATGATTGCTTACCTACAGCAAAGACAGCAGTATCTCAAATGCAATATTTAACAGATGAAAATATAAATTTTACAAAACTAGTAAATCAGTTAACCATTTTTCTTCCATGTAATGACGAAGTAGTTAGGAATGTAAATTATAATAAAATATCTCAATTACTAGTAAGATCGTCTTAAATATAACCTACACACAAAAAAAAAATTGAGAAGATTCAAAAAAGAATACTTAAAGGTGTCCCCCTGAAAAATCGATTTATTTGAATTACTGCCTCGTTCGTTGGGGCAGTCGACATATTCCCCATTTCGGCGTCCACTTCTCAATTACCCCCACCAGTAGTTTCTTTTCACTCAATTTGCGTTTGGGATTATTATCAGCATTATTGCCTCGACGGAATTCATATTCGAAAAAAACGCGAATTTTCATTTATCAAAACAATAAGCTGGAAAACAAATGAAAAAATAATTTTGAAAAAGTTATGTCATAGCTTTAATATGACATCAATTTGGAATTCCAGGTCAAATGCAAAATATCGAACTTAAAACTAGCATGTATTAATAAATGGCAATTTTATAGTAAAGGAGAAAGGACCTATGTAAAAATGTATAATGTATTCTTTACGATCAACAACAATGACAAAACACCTAAACAACCCTTTCTACTCTAGAGATTGGTTATATTAAGTTCTGTTCATTATGCTACAGTCGGTTTTGCATTCATTACTAATGTGTTTATTTTTCGCTCTATAATAGGTATTGCCACACGAGATCTCCCAGTGACCTCATTTCCTCTGCATTTAGTTTACTTTCATTCAGCTCCAGAGATCGCTTTCAAAGATTAGCGTTGGTACCAGAACTGCAATGTGCATAGCCGACCTTGCTGACCTCGCATGTTACATTTCCAATAACAGCATTCGAACGAATATTGGCTTTTTTAAGTCGACCCATATTTACATAATATAATAACAAGATTGTTATCCAAACACTCAAAACTACACGGTACGTACTAGGGATGTTACGAATGTTCGCGTTCGCATTCGTATATGCGGATGATTCGCATCATTTCAAACACTCGCATCAACACTCGCATTCGCATCAAACAAAGCGAATGTTTAGTGAATGCGAGTGTATGCAGGTCGAGACAAATAGGAGTGGGCGGAGCTTAGCGGGTCATCATCGCGTGTTTATTTCTAGTTTTCAATTGTCGATCAATCAATAAGCAGGTATTGTAATTAAATGAATTAACAAAGTTTCGAGTTGTTTCGGTTATTTTAAGCTAGGATAAGTTATTATAAATAGTTATTTGGAACTTTATTTTTGTATTATGGCGCCGGGGAAAAAAAGTGAAATATGGCGATATTTCACACCTATTGATCGAGATCATGCGAAGTGTACCTAATCATATATATATATATATATATATATATATATATAAAGAAACCCGTGTTTCCCTATCCGCCAAGTTTTCTTCACAACCGGATA
The DNA here is from genome assembly GCA_016648135.1 of Agrypnia vestita. Lineage (NCBI taxonomy): Eukaryota > Metazoa > Arthropoda > Insecta > Trichoptera > Phryganeidae > Agrypnia > Agrypnia vestita. The sequence goes on from JADDOH010009738.1 coordinate 40,426, forward strand.
CTACCACCCCCAGTTGGTTATGGTGGTGGATAGCCCTTGGTATCCCATTGAAAATGTGCGAGTTTGGTGGGGGTGGCTGAGCGTGAGTGGGAGTGGGTGACGAAAATGTGCATTCTAGCACGCTGTTTTGTTATGGGAAGGCCGAAAATACTTCAGATTGTTCCAGAATGGGCCCGCCAACTGTGTCGGTAAGTCTAGAAGGTTCCGGAAAAACCTGCTCTAGAAAATTCTGGAAGGAGAAGGTTCTGGAAAATTCCCGAAAGTTCTATAAGGATCTAAACTGAGTGGCGGAATGTGTCGGTGTGTCTAGAAGGTTCCTGTACATTCGATACATTTCTTGAAAGTTCTGGAAGGAGAATGTTCTACAAGGTTCGCGAAAGTACTATGACGTACTAAAAAATGTACTAAAAATCTACGCGTATTTGTGAAAAATTATATTCACGCGTTGGGCGTACTACTTCGGGGCTGCGAACTCATTTGAAAGCCGTTCATGCCGAGGAGTTCGAATTGTCAATACGTGCTGAAACAGAGGTCCAGGATTCTAAAATGATCATTCCTCTGAGTGATAAAGCAGCTAAATTATTTCTTTTAAAATATAATCAGCCTCTATTGAAATTCGATTATTAAATTTGTTTGTGTATAACCTTAAATAAATAAAAATCGATGATTAAAATCACACCTTGATATTCCTTTTTTTGCCACTTCTAAACATTCGCACTCGCATTCGCATTCGCACATTCTCCGTTCAAACACTCGCATTCGCATTCGTGAATGACTAAAATTTGACATTCGTAACATCCCTAGTACGTACTTATTTATGGATGCTTATCTACATCGCCAAAGGAATATTATTGTATAGAAATACATGTAAGGATAATCAACAGCCGCGTGTTGTGCAGACACTTCTCTATGTCTATTGTCCTCCTTTTGTGAGTCTGCTCCATATTACACTTTCTTTGAAACATCGTGTTGCGAACTGGATTTGATACTTGCTCCGATTAATGGTAATTAATGACCAGCCCATAGAGACCTTTCTCAAATCGTGTCATGAACCTGAACAGATATTCGAGTAGGTACTATATATGTACATATAAACTAAATATTTATGTTAACCCATAGAGTGTCTACTTTCTTTGAATATTATTATGAACCCGGCTTTGCACGGGTTGAGGATTAAGTTAAAAATAAGATTGTGAGGGGTAACAAAAGTTCCATTGTTTTACAAAGCCTCTAAAAAAACATGTTTCCATGTAGTCTAGGCTGGGAAGAATGGGATGTCCAAGGGGGGGAAATATGGCTTATGTTTACCACCAGGTCAGCATTAAAAATATATCAGGGGAGAGGAAGGGGTAAAGGGGGAGGATGAAAATGTCTATGTTACTTGTAAATCCATAGATTTTATTCCAGATATAAACTTGTACACAATCAAAATATATACATATTTTTTATTTACAGTTTTACTTTTACATAAAGTGATACAATAAAAAACATATCCAAACTAAAGACGGTTCGTATCAGGTAAGTAATAATAGTCAGACTACACATACCTACAAAATTTTGTTCCGTAAGAATTTTACCTAACTGCCGTGTAGGTGCTGTGGATGAAAATATCTTTTTATCTAAACAGCAAACAAACCCAGAGCTCAGCTGGAAAATTAATTAAAAAATATTCTGCCCGGGACTTGCGGGCTGAAGGTCCTTGAAAAGTTTACGGTACATTTCACACCGTAAAGGATTTCACTTTAAATTAAATTATATTATTTCCGAGCAACCTAAACAATTTAGTTTTCTGCCGAAACGAATTTGAACAAAAAATGTAACGAATTCCGTTCATGAAATGACTACACGTGTCTCGTTTGTAAATCGATAAAAGCCTTAAACAGTTCCTGCGATATACAGATATCCGTAAGAGAATATAACAGTTTTTATCGTCCCATGTAACCGTGCTCTTCTCACTAACTGAAGGCCGAAAGGTACAGGGTCTTCAAAATGTGTTTGTAATTATTTTATTAAAATAAAATCTTCAATTCTATCCTTGTGCGATCGCTGTAACAGTTGAAATGAGAGATACCTCGTTTCAATGAAGATCGAACACTAGAGATGCACCGAAATTCGTTTCACATTCGGTATAGCCGAACGTCAGCAACTTTTACCGAACTTCGACTTCGGCCGAATTTCGTTTAAATCTGCCGAACTTCGTTTAAATCTACCGAACTTCGGTAGTTTTTTAATTAACTAGCTTTTACCAGCGACTTCGATCGCGTAGACTTCGATTTCATCGTACAGAAACCTATTACTGGGATAAAAAGTATTCTTTGGGCTTTTCCAAACAGCAATCTATCTCTGTGCCAAATTTCATCCAGATCCGTTTAGTTGTTCTGGCATGATTGAGTAACAAACATCCATCCAACCATCTAAACTTTCACATTTGTAAATATTAAATAAGTAGGATTTAAATAAGAAATGGAAAAGTCTAAAGAAATTTAATTTAAAATGAAATTTAGACAAAATGTTGATTAATAAGTAAATAGGTAACGTGTGAATTCATTTTATTTTGTTGTAATTTTATTGCTTCTTCAGTTCCAGATTTGATTTGTTTGACTTACAATTTTTTCATTTTACTGTAATTTTGTCTGTCTCTTGAATTTCAGAATTGATTTGCTTACTATTATTTTATTTACTTTTAGTTTTATTGCTTTTTGAGTTTTATATTTGATTTGTTTATTATTTTTTCATTTTTTGTAATTTTTTAATATTTTGTATCATTTGCTTAAAATTTTGTTAATCATGTCTCTTTTCATATATCTTTATATATCACTTTTTACATTTTTAGGTACATTGCTTTTTTAATGGTACGTTGAACCGTGTATGTATTAAAATAAAAATAAAAATAAAAATAAAAATACCCACTACACGGGAAATAACAATCCCCAATAAAAATAAAAATAAAAATAAAAATAAAATAAAAATAAAAATAAAAATAAAAATAAAAATAAAAATAAATATCAAAAGCGATTTCATCGGAATGAACGAACGGTCTAACGAGGATTAATTAAATTTGGAACTTTATTTTTCAGTTGGCTCCTTCTTTAGTGGTCGCGACCCCCGGTAAACTCCCGGGTCATGGTATGGGAGATATGATGTGCTTGATGATTTTGACCGGGAGCTGGAAAAAAAATAAAAAAAATATGAATGTTGTCGGAAACCCTCTTGGTCCAATTTCTTTTATACCCCTCCCCCCCCCCACTGCGCAGCAAGTAAATCGCTTGAGTACGCACTTTTGAGCCATTTTAATGATTATTTTAGTGTCATTAGTTGTTTTTTTTTATAATTAAAAGCTGTCAAATATAATAAAAATAAAAATTATTATAAAAAAATCATAAATTGTTCTTAAAAAAATTATTTAATGAGAAAAGCAAATTTAAAGATACATGCGTGAAAAAAATACAAATAATCAATTAATCATATTTTTACAATTATTTACAAATATTGCACGACGAAATACAAGTTAATTTGGATTTTTTACAATTGCAAGCCATCGTTCGACAATTATAGGGCTGAATCAAAGACTCTGGCAAAGGTTGCTTCGTCATTTTTTGTGGCTACTATAAGCTATTCTGAACATGGATCTATTTCCAGAATGCGGTCCTCATAATATGCATATTCAAGTACCTCTGGTCTGGACTAATTCTACTCCGCCTCACCTGAAGCTCGAAGCGCCGCTATAGGATAATTAGTAGATCTGGTCGGTCCATCGAATTGGAAACCACACTCTTCCTCTTATCGCCAGTTTTTCCAAATTATATCCAGCTTTGACATCGCACTATTTTGAATGGATCTTCAATTCCTCCGCAATCGTGAAAAGGGTAGACCGCTTCAAATAACCTGAAGCGATACAAATGTTAAGTTGTCAAAATAATATCAGTGGCTTCGATAATGTAGCATTGAAAAAACAAAGCAGTGATGTGTATAAAAAGATATATATTACACATCATTACATGTATATATCAACAGCAGTTAGTAATGAAATAGTAGTCTCTTTAAGTATATACTTTATTTTCACTAGACTGTCATTGAAAACATCAACCATATAGCCAAATACATTACCAGTCTTTAATATTCTGCTAATTACGGCATTTGACTGGTAATTCGTTCTGGAATTTTGGCAATAAAATGTGACAATTTGTCGAGTTCTATGTAAGGACGGGACATTATAATTGATACACGCTACAAGGTCAGGGCTGTCCAACAGAATTATTTACAATTTTGTAAAGAAGTATATGAATATGTAAAGAGTTAAAGAAAGATGATCTAGTATATTACCTATCCAATATTCCCAAATATCCTTTCAAACTTATCCTTCCACGCATAGCTTTAATTAATGTGGCTTCATCGCGTCTCTTAGACGGAATAAATTTTCGAAAAATGTTTTATTTTTGTGGTTACACAGTATCGTGGTCTTCCTACGTTTCGTGTTCAAGGTTAGGGGAATGACAGGGGCGTAGGCAGGGGTGAGCGGGGGGAGAGGAGCGAGGGGTGCACGGAGGGGGATAGCGTCACACTCAGGGTCGTCGCTCCCGGAGATCTGGACCGGGAAGGGATATTTTAAGCTCTAGGGGAGGGGATGTGAGGGCTGTTTTTCATTTTGGTTGGATTACTTCAATCAGATGGAATCGAGGTTAAAAAAACTTGCTTGTGATTTATGGAAATGTTTGCTGTTCTTATTAAAGAATTGCATTAGCAAAATAGTTTGTAACTAAAATCTAAGTATTTTATTTATCGCGCATGTCTTTGGCGCGCAATCGTATATTTTGTATGTTAATAAAAAATAGTTAAGTGTTTTATTTTTATTAATATAAATAATGTTACCATAAACTTATTTTGTTGTTATTGAATAATATTTTTTATCGAGTTAGACACTTTATACAAGCATTTAAATTTTCTCACACAAAGAATTAGGTATTCTTTTCAATTTTTTATGATTTTATCATAAAGGGTGTGATAGAAGCTATGATTCGCTTTATGCTTACTGGCCAACTCCGCCTTGATATAGGATCTTCAAGCTCATTGAGGGTATAAAATCTCACACTAAACTCGAAATAGATATGGATGGTCTAACCTAAATATCCTGGTTCTCGAATTCTGAATTAATATGTATTAAATATATCATTATACTATATAGATTAAGGCGATCGTCTAGCAGAATGAGCAAATTTCACCATTTTTTCTCATATCTTCTCTTTCGTTTTTTATCACATTTTTGTAGGAACATATCTAATTTAAAAAATTTATTCATCAGGTTACATATATTTTAAATACGAATATCTTATTAAAATGTCATAAACTAAATTAAATAGTTGATTAATAAATTACCAAACCTTCGATGTTTTAAAAATGAAGAAAATTGCTCCACTTTGTGGGCCTTTTATGATATTTATCGATATTCCTGATTTTAGATATTTAATCAAGACGCAACGTATTTATGACAGAATACGCAGTGCCTTGATTAAATAGCTAAAATCTAAAATCGAGAATAATTTTTTGATTTTTTTTGTATTAATTTTAAAATAAAAATGTCTATTCCTTTAATTTATTAAAGAAAAAAAGTTATAAACTATTTTAAAAGGATCGAAAAAAAACACACAAAAAATAAAAATAATTTAAAAAACAGTATTTTTAAAACATAAATTGTATGTAAACGTATTAACAGATTTTTCTATAATTGTAACAAATTTAAGATAATCGTTAACTTTGTAATATTATTGAATAAAAAAGACATCTGACACGCCGTTCAGTCATAAAAGGCCCACAAAGTGGAGCAATTTGCTTCATTTTTAAAACATCGAAGGTTTGGTAATTTATTAATCAATTATTTAATTTAGTTTATGACATTTTAATAAAATATTCGTATTTAAAATATATGTAACCTGATTAATAAATTTTTTAAATTAGATATGTTCCTACAAAAATGTGATAAAAAACGAAAGAGAAGATATGAGAAAAAAATGTGAAATTTGCTCATTCTGCTAGACGATCGCCTTAAAGAGATTTATTTTGATTTGATTTCTTTTCGGAAAGCTAAACTGATATGGATTATGTTTTATTTTGTATTCGCAAAGACATTTTTTTAATTTCTGGGAAATATATCGATCGGGGAGGTATCCTATAAATAAAAATAAATAAAGCAACGTTAAACAACCGCACCCTTCGCCGAGCCTCCCTCCGCGCGACCCTAACCCTAACCCACGCAACTCTACGCTGCCTCGCTACGGCAGGTCGCAGGGCGCGCGCAGAGGTCACGCGCCTCACGCGCCCGCAGGGGGGGAGGGAGACGGGGACCATTCAGAAACTCCCCGGTGACGTCACGTTGGCGCGCTCTTCTTGTGTATCAAATGATAAATACTTTGGGAGTTTAGATGATTGTTTTACAAAGAAATGTGCGGAATTAATAAGAGATAATATAAAATATACAAAATTACTGAAAATATATAAATTATGTTCCTTGGAGTACTTTCTTCAAAAGAAAGAATGTTTTATAAACGATGTGTTCTTGGAAATCCGCCCTCGCCAATCACCAGAAAATATAATACGAAAGCAACCAATTATAAATTTAAAATAAAACTCCAAATAATAATATTTCTTTATTAATATAATATAATGAGAATTGACGATCATTAAAATGGATGGAAAACAAAAACTACTTATATTATAGATCTACTTGATATTACACGTTATACTCTACTTAGTTTAATTTTATAGACGGATGGAAAATGGATGAAAAACAATAACTACTTATATTATAGATCTACTTGATATTATACGTTATACTCTACTTAGTTTAATTTTATAGACGGATTGAAAATGGATGAAAAACAATAACTACTTATATTATAGATCTACTTGATATTATACGTTATACTCTACTTAGTTTAATTTTATAGACGGATTGAAAATGGATGAAAAACAATAACTACTTATATTATAGATCTACTTGATATTATACGTTATACTCTACTGAGTTTAATTTTATCACATATTTTACTACTCGCGTTCGAGAGTTCAGAATCCCTCACGGATATAACTGACTACATTCAAATATGTAGTCAGTAGTCAGTTTAACGTAATAAACGAATATTCATGTGACACATATTCTGTACAAAATAAGCTTCTCTATTTCTTTTATAATTATATTTTTAAATAAAAAAATGGATTGTGATTTCTTGCAATAATGGATTATATTTATTATCTCAGCAAAAGCCGATGGCGTAAAACATTATTTAATTTTCTGCCGAAGAACGAAAGCCGATGTACGCTTACAACTGAAAATGTTGCGACAAAATCGTGTAAAGTATTTATATATTTTATATATTTTTTTTTACATCTGATTCATTGAATACTACCTCAATCTGTCGCCAGGGACAAAACACACATTGTTAACGTTTCACAATACTCTATTCACAGGATCTATCGAAATATTTTTCTTATAAAATTTCTTTTGTTCGCTTTCGGAATACGGATTTTAATATCCACGATGTCGTGTACCTAGCGAGTGTCTACTTGTATACTGATGTTTAATATTATATTTTTTCGAGGATTTTTTTATTATTTCAAGGAATATTTTCAGGGAAAGAAAATATTCAATTATTCAGAAAAGCTCGCGCCGTGTAGTGAACGAAGCATAATCACAAGAATACTCTGAAAGAAATCTGTTTATTCTCAATCTAAAATAATCATTTGAAAAATATGCCTACAGTTTTTTTTCCGAAGCTTCGAAATAATTAAAACATTAAGAAATATCATGTATATGATTATTATCTTATTATATTATCTTCAAAGTTATATTAGATTTTAAATCTTAATTTGAATACTTTTGATATCTATCAAATGCCATATTAACTACCTGACTCATCAACTGTGTCTCTGTTGAAGAGACAATCAATCAGGTCAGGTGAGAAATAAAATTTGCGATTGTAAAACACATTACTTTTTTTAAACTTCAACAGGCCAAGAGGCCCAATTTCTGAAGCGAAACACATCTCACAAATACCTAGTTTGGTAAATCACGTAGATTAATTATGGGGTATAAAAGCAAAGGCAGCAATTTCTAAAAAAAAAAAAAAATATTGATAAAATTGTCATATAGAGAATTTGTTCTTATTTATTAATGAAAATTAAATGTATTCCGCTTTTTGTAAAGCCATGCATGTTTTCACACACCTTTTGGTATATTTAAAGTAAAAAAATACATAATATATTTACAAAATTCTGATGTAATGAACTATGTATTGCCCTGCTAACATTCCATTAACGTTATTATAATTCTCGTTATTATAATTCTCGGGACCGTATATGTATAACAACTGAGGCTATTCAAGTATTACATTGTGAGTAACAGTGCGTTTACAAAAACTCGTAACATTGTTTTTTTGAGTAAATGACAGACGCAAAAAATAAATATTAGGTCCTTACATATGAAATTGGTGTTTTGCCGTACTGGCAAATTTGATCTCAAATATCTTCTCTTTCGTTAGGAATTCCAAATCCAAATTTATACAGCTATTTACTCATGTATTTGTGTTTTGAAAATTATAATTCATTTGTTTTTTCCTCAATTGTTTTGTTCTTTGCGTCACTCAGTTTACAAAATGAAAAACTTGAAATATCGCGTTATTTACGAGTACGAGTTCCACCGTGGCACCAGTGCTGCAGAAACGGCTTGAAGGATTAATAATGTGTATGGCGACGGTGCCGCAAAAGAAAACACAGTGCGTTTTTGGTTCCAACGTTTTCGTTCTGGAAATTTCGACCTGCAGAACCAGCCCCGTGGACGGCCGGAGACCAAAGTTGATAATGAAGAATTGAAGGCTATTGTGGAAGCGGATCCATCGCAAACCACATCCGAGTTAGCTGCAGGCTGCGGTGTTAGTGATAAAACTGTTTTAATCCACTTGAAGCACATTGGTAAGGTGAAAAAGCTTGAAAGGTGGGTACCTCACGAATTGAGTGACGCAAATCAACAAACGCGCGTTGACTGCTGCGTTGCATTACTCAACCGGCACAATAATGAAGGGATTTTAAATCTAATCATTACCTGTGATGAAAAGTGGATCCTGTACGATAATCGGAAGCGCTCATCGCAATGGCTGAACCCTGCTGAACCAGCCAAACCATGCCCCAAGCGAAAATTGACTCCAAAAAAGTTACTTGTGAGCGTTTGGTGGACTAGTGCTGGTGTCGTTCACTATAGCTTTCTTAAATCTGGCCAGACGATTACGGCAGATGTCTATTGTCAGCAACTGCAAACCATGATGGAAAAGCTAGCTGCTAAACAACCGAGGCTGGTTAATCGCTCTAGGCCACTGCTGCTTCATGATAACGCTAGACCACACACTTCACAACAGACGGCTACCAAATTAGAGGAGCTTCAATTGGAATGTCTAAGACATCCACCGTACTCTCCGGATCTTGCCCCAACAGATTACCATTTTTTTCGAAATTTGGATAACTTCTTGCAAAGGAAAAAATTCAACTGCGATGGGGCAGTCCAAACCGCCTTCAAAGATTTTATTGATTCCCGTCCGAATGGTTTTTTTAGTAAAGGGATCGATGAACTACCTATGAGATGGCAAAAGTGCATAGATAGCAATGGTACATACTTTGATTAAATAAATATATTATAATAAAAAAAAATCGGCTTTATGTTCCTCCCATACTAAACGCCAATTTCATATGTAAGGACCTAATATAAATATTATTTTATTTTCTAAACCTAAAATAAGCATAGTTACCTACAAGTATAGAAAAAAAACTCATTCCGTTTTCAAAACCAATATGATTTCAAAATTGTTATTAAATAAAATGAAAACGTCGACTTCATGCTTTATGAATAAAATACTCTACGTTGAATTTTTTTTTTCAATATATGAATTTTTTCAATATCTCAGTTTATTGAAAAATAAAACTAATAAGTGAATTCATTACTATATCACATTGATCATTGGTATTAATCATTAATCAAAATATATAATTCTCTACGTAATAATGTCCGTCACTAACGCTACCAGATTATTTTTTAAATAATGTCTATCACTAACGTTATCAAGACGCTATTCTAGATAGCGCTGTTCTCCCAGCCTTAACTGGCGGCCGAAATATAATAAAGGTACGTCATTTTTGATGATTTATAGCTAGTTTAAAATAAATAATATATAATCAGGTATGATTGTGGTTAAACCGTTTCTAAATCGTATAATTAATTTTAATCAATAAGATAAACTATTGTCGTCTGTATCGGACTTCGAATCCTCATCTAAATTTTTATTAAATTGATTTAAGTCTGCGATCACCGTATCGTGATCATGCAGTCACCGTATCTTTAAATAATAAAAAATATTAAACAAAGAAACGATCGCTACGAGTGACTGCCAGTGTGATACTGAAGTGGACAACGGAGTAGCTTTAAAAAAAGAATACTACTACACAATTAACGTATTACACAGGGAAACACACCGATGCAAATGACTTTTATAAAGTGAACGGAGCCTACCATATTATAATATTATAACGAGGCTAAAAAGAACCAAGCACTCATGTCAAGTGACATTTGTTTGAAATGATCACAATACTAACGAAGATTCCAGAAAAGCCTAGCATAATCTAAGGCTTACGATTAACATCGAGAAACATCTCAAAAAGTATGAAAACCGCTAGGAAGTTCTCGAAAATGCTGGAAACGTCTGGGAATTTCGATATCAGCATTAGCGAATATAAATACGGCACACGGGAGTAAGGACGAGTCAGTTGTTGTTTGAACGCGGTTGACAGGCGATAACAAAGCGAAGCCAGTCTCGAGCTGCGGGCCAGGATGGCCAAGCGAGCGGTAGCGGCGAGTTGCGAGATGCCAGTGGTGCCAAGCGAGCGGTAATTTGACAGCGATATTCTGGAAAGTTCATACGTAGCGAAATAAACCGAAGCGAAATTAATAAGTGCGGAAATTGAATGGAATATTCTAGTGAATAGGGAATAAAGTATTAAAGCGAATATAATGTATCTATTTACGAGTGATAAATTTACTAAATAGTTAATTTAAAGAATAGCGTTACATTTAATAGTGATAAGTGACCTTGTACGTTTGAATAATTACTTATTCAGTAATTAATAAATCGATTATTAAATTTCAGCCTTTTCATTGATTAATCTCGCAGTCACGACACGTGACAATATATTACCATATTATATTATATACTAAACAATAAGTGAATAGTGAAGTCTAGAATAATGTCGCAATGCAGGATTGGTCGTAATTTCATATTACTTGTAAGCAAGACTTAGGCGTTCAGTACAAGTCATCGGATCTTTATCGAATTTTATTGTTCTTAATGAAAAGTGACGTCTTCCATTAAGGGATTTTACTTAGTTTGGTTTACTCACTAAAACCCTTTTAGCACGAAGTCAAAACAATTATTTTCCGCGCAGAAAGCGGCGCCTGTGTCGCGTAATGAAAGCTCGAGCGACCTTGGCCGGTATGTTATTGCCCTCCTCACCCCTTGTATGTTAGGGTTCTCAATCGGAAAGCAATCGTAATTAATTATATTTAATAATCTATTTAACTTAACTGAAGCGTCTTATCGCTACAGTAAATGAAGAAGGCCTTAACATTAAGAATGCGTACTATTATACTCAAAATTGACATGCCCGGAACACATTAACGCCATAATCGATAAGGCGTCCAGAATGCTCGGATTTGTACTTCGAATTACAAACCTTTCAATAGCAGTCAGTCTTTAAAATGCATATTCTCCTACTATGTACTTAGCATTTTGTGAATTTGCATCGCCAATTTGGTCTCCGTAATACGAAATACATAAAAAGCGTCTCGAACGCATTCAGCAGACTTTCACAAAAACACTGAATTTCAAATATCACGTCCACTTCAATAACTATGACGACGCATATAAGTAACACAATATAAGTACTCTTGAAAACAGGCGAACGATAAGCAATATGAAATACCTTTACAGAATACTTAATAATCGCATAGATTCACCTGAAATTTTAAATTCGATACACTTTAATGTCCCGCAGAGACGAACAAAAGCACCACGCCTTTTCCATTTAAATCATTGGAGAACAAACTACGGTAAAATACTGTTTTAGTGTATCTAGATACCTATGACACGGCCTTTGCAGATCTTGATATTTTATATTTAAGTTTTGAGCAGTTTACAAAATCCCTTACGTATAAACTCGCGCGATGAAATTTTTCTTCCCACACATGTGAACACACACACGAACACATAAAAACTCACAAATACACACACTCACATAAACTCACTATTTGACATATTGTTTTTTCTTATTTTTTTATCGATCCTGGTATAATATTCTTGTATATATGTGTTTTCTTGTAATTAGTCCAAGGCTCTGTACATCAACAATTGCTTTTTTTTCAAGATTTATTAGTTATATTGCTGTAAGAAAACCAATAATTGAGAGAAAAAAAAAGGATCAGCAAAACTTGGTCTCATGATTAACAACAAAACTAGGTCTCATGAAAAGGATAAATTATAACTCACAATCAGCAAACTTCATGACTAACAAAGTGATGGCTCATATTCAGGGTAAATTGGAGCTCATGATCAACAAAACTAGGAATCATGATCATCAAATTTAGGACTCGTGTAATGATCAATGTTTATGATCAAAACACAAAACAGAACTAATTGTTATTGACATGGCAAATATGAACTCGTTGACAGATGCTCTATGGGGCATATATTAGGTCCTTACATATGAAATTGGCGTTTAGTATGGGAGGAACATAAAGCCGATTTTTTTAATTATAATATATTTATTTAATCAAAGTATGTACCATTGCTATCTATGCACTTTTTCCATCTCATAGGTAGTTCATCGATCCCTTTACTTAAAAAACCATTCGGACGGGAATCAATAAAATCTTTGAAGGCGGTTTGGACTGCCCCATCGGAGTTGAATTTTTTCCTTTGCAAGAAGTTATCCAAATTTCGAAAAAAATGGTAATCTGTTGGGGCAAGGTCCTGAGAGTACGGTGGATGTCTTAGACATTCCAATTGAAGCTCCTCTAATTTGGTAGCCGTCTGTTGTGCAGTGTGTGGTCTAGCGTTATCATGAAGCAGCAGTGGCCTAGAGCGATTAACCAGCCTCGGTTGTTTAGCAGCTAGCTTTTCCATCATGGTTTGCAGTTGCTGACAATAGACATCTGCCGTAATCGTCTGGCCAGATTTAAGAAAGCTGTAGTGAACGACACCAGCACTAGTCCACCAAACGCTCACAATAACTTTTTTGGAGTCAATTTTCGCTTGGGGCATGGTTTGGCTGGTTCGGCAGGGTTCAGCCATTGCGATGAGCGCTTCCGATTATCGTACAGGATCCACTTTTCATCACAGGTAATGATTCAATTTAAAATCCCTTCATTATTGTTCCGGTTGAGTAATGCAACGCAGCAGTCAACGCGCTTTTGTTGATTTGCTTCACTCAATTCGTGAGGTACCCACCTTTCAAGCTTTTTCACCTTACCAATTTGCTTCAAGTGGATTAAAACAGTTTTATCACTAACACCGCAGCCTGCAGCTAACTCGGATGTGGTTTGCGATGGATCCGCTTCCACAATAGCCTTCAATTCTTCATTATCAACTTTGGTCTCCGACCGTCCACGGGGCTTGTTCTGCAGGTCGAAATTTCCAGAACGAAAACGTTGGAACCAAAAACGCACTGTGTTTTCTTTTGCGGCACCGTCGCCATACACATCATTAATCCTTCGAGCCGTTTCTGCAGCACTGGTGCCACGGTGGAACTCGTACTCGTAGATAACGCGATATTTCAAGTTTTTCATTTTGTAAACTGAGTGACGCAAAGAAAAAAACAATTGAGGAAAAAACAAATGAATTATAATTTTCAAAACACAAGTACATGAGTAAATAGCTGTATAAATTTGGATTTGGAATTCCTAACCAAAGAGAAGATATTTGAGATCAAATTTGCCAGTACGGCAAAACGTGAATTTCATATGTAAGGACCTAATATATGGATGAGATTTCACGGCAAAGACTCCCGACGCCAAGACTAAATCGAGGGTAGAAAGTGATTATTTCCAACTTTACAGAACAGCAAAACAAAGTTCTGTCAATCTGATTTTGTCAATTTTTCTTTTATTATTAAACGATTTATATATTTGTTAATTCAAAACACATGGAAATTAAAACATAGTAATAAAAGAAATATTGAAAAAATCAGATTGACAAAACATTCCTTAACTCTCCTGTAATAATAACTTTAAAAAAATGAGACCACATGCTCTAAAAAAACAATTAAATAGGTGGCTGATTGAAATCGGACGAGAATCTGAGAAAACCCTAAAATGAATTCCTGTATAATGCTGTGTAATTTTCTCTCAATGTTTTTCGCTTATTTAAAATTTTTATTATATATTTTGTAATTTATATTTTATTTCGAATTCTCTTTTTGCTTTACCTTACCTCACCGATAATTCTGTATTTCTGTTCCTAATTATTTTATCAAATTTAAATTTATTATATATTTGTTCATTTAAAAAAAATATATTGTAATGTATACTAAATAATATTTTTTAACTCTTTTTGCTATGTAAATAGTCGACTGCCTTCAAACAGGTAATCCCTAGTTAGGCAGTCGAAGTGTAACATAATACAAAAAATAAGATACGAATAAAAAATATAGTTTTGACATTCTATCGATATGTCATCTATACCTATAAAACATGTTTGTCTCTCTGTATGTTCTCTATACAAATCTACACCGTTTGTCCGATTCCATTCAAATTTTGCATAATTATGCTTTAGAACCCGGCGGGTAAAATAGGTGACATTTACCCCTTATTCTTTTACCCCTTCCCCTCCCCCTGATATATTTTCGAAGCAAATCTGTACCGTTTGACCGATTGGACTCAAAATTTGGTAACATATGCGACATTTTCCCCTCTATTCTTTTAATCCTTCCCCTCCTCTGATATATTATCGATGCAAATCTGTACCGTTTGACCGATCGGACTCAAAATTTGGAAACTTTAGGACTCGGCGGATAACAAAGGTAACATTTCCTCCCTCCCCTTTTACCTTTTCTCCTCCCCCTGCTATATTTTCGATGCAAATCTATACCGTTCGAATGAAACCTCTGTTTCCCCCCACAAATTTATTTTCAACTTAATCCTTAATCCGTGCAACGCAGGGTACGAACAGCCAGTTTTAATAATAAAGCAGAACTATTAAAAATTATATTTTAAAATTATTTAAAAATATATTGGCCGCTTAAGGACTGATACTAGAACCCTACTTTAAAAAAAAATGGTTTTATCAAATTGAAAATAATTTTGTTTTAAAACATCGTTAAAAAGTCACCACAAAATCATTTTTCTATTTATGAAGAAGTTGAAATATATTTATTTACAGTAAATTTCTCGCGAGTGGGTGACATCAAAGTTTAAGAATCTATGGTGGGAAGCTTTCCTCGTGTACAACCTTTCAGAAACACCTAAGGTTGTACAAACCATTTAATATAAGCTTTATATTCAAGGACAAATACATAACAATTGTTTTTATATTGTACCGCATAATTTCTTAATAAAATATTAGGTTACAGTCATATTATTGAATATTCTTGATGAGATCATGGAAAAACTATTAGTGTTTTATTTTAGCATTTACAGTTAATAATGAAGTGTATAAACAAATAAACAATACTTACTTTATTGTTATTATTTATATAAGCTTTGTATTCAAGGACAAGTATATAACAAATGTTTGCTACTTGATTATTTAATTAAGGATAAATTATTGAAGTCCCACAGTGATGAAACTATTTATCTTTGAGAAAAGTGGATGGAAGTCTCTTATACGATGGCTCAGGGCTTAAAAACTGTATGAGCTGGCATAAGTGATCACTCTACACAATGCAACGTTCACTAATTCCATCGTAAGAATATCCACACATCAAATTTTTCAAAGTTCTATGTAATATGTTTCAAATCAAGAACATTTCATATACTGCGCTGGTATCTACTAGAGACATCTATTCTTATTGTTATTATTATTGTTGTTATTTTTATTATTATTATTAATATTATTATTGTTGTTGTTATTGTTATTTTTATTGTTTGATGATGTTTGGATATTGCTGTCTTTGATTTTATACCCCAAATATAATAATATGATGTATAAACATGAATTGGTGAGTATCATGTATGTATCCGCGATTTTATTAATTTATTAAGTTTTAAAAAATAAAATAAAGACAGAGCTGCGAAGGCTGCTTTAAGAACTTTCGAAATATATCTTTTCGGGAAGTGGGAGACAAAGGGAGAATGCGAAAGTTGGTCTAAGGTAGGGGCCACGTTCCTCAAACATTTGTTCTAGATTCTTGTAAAACATTTATGAAAATTTCTCAGAAATAACAAAAGCCTACGTCGAAAGCTCAGCTCATTAAGAGTGGGTTTAATTTTCACAACATTCGAGGCGATAACACGTGGTATGGAACGAATGTCGTTATTAATTTAAGTTTAGCAATACATTTTATGCTTTCTAATCATTATTATATTCAATATTACAAGTGTCCGGACGCTCATGGTAGGGACTTCAAGCACATGTTGTAAATGTACTAGAAGTTGTAAAAGTAAAAACTGACTTTTGTTCATTTTATAAAAAGAGACATCCAAATCTATTTAAGGCTGCCGAGGCGAAAATAATAGTTTTATTTAAGTAACGTAAAATAGCTTCAATAGAATAGAATAAATTAGTTTTGAGAAAGAAAAAATACTGGTTCTTATCCTTATCAAAAGCTGCATTTCTTAAATTACGCAGACAACGAGGGTTTTTGGAGTAGACGGAGCAGAAGACAGAAAGATCCTGGCTACCAGGACTAAATGTCATAAGGCATGACATACTTTAAAAATAAAATATATTTTTAGAGTATTGCACTCTTAACACATTTTCAAAAGAATTGACCGCAATTTTAGAAGTACCTACCATTGAAATATGAATAGTTGTTTTAAGCGATAAACAAAAAACATTTTTGTGAATATAGGGCAAAGTTACACAATCAGCGCGTCGTAATTCCGCAGACTTGCCCTACAAAGGGCTCGGTACAAAAAACGGAATATACTCATTATATGCCTGGATGAGCCCTGACCTAGTTTAGGGAACCGTTCCCAAAGTCATTGACCCAGTTCACGTAAGGTCCCCACCTACTTTGGTAAATTATCAGAATGCTGTCACACGCAGCTGTTGCCAAATGTTTTCAAACTATCCCTTCGAGGTTGATAAACACCTCCATATTTGATCGAAGTTCGAAATATATGAAAATATGTTTCATAAGATTTTCATTATCAAGAGAGTTGATATTTGTATCAAATTTCGGTTTATTTGGTCTGAAATATAACTAACGGACGTTTATAAGACCGGCCCTGAGTGAATCAGATGTTTTTGTTAGATTTTGAGTATGAATGGGTACATCTTTTTAATTCTGACTCCCGTCGTAAATACAATTTACTTTAATTTTAGACGTAGACTACCGAAAATTATCTTAAATATATTTTTTGATTTTTTATGCACCTTAAATCTTAAGTAATGAACCAATATTTGGAAAATTAGCCAAAATATTACTTGGTATCAAATTTGGAAATTTTTTATATGGAATACCTCGAAGAATACGATTCACAGCACATTCTGTATTCATGCGCTATGTGTACTTACATTTTATTCTTTGCGACATACTTTATTTCGGTGCTACCGCCCTCCTCATTTGCTATCAAAATAAGGGTGTATATTTGTTATTTTGGTATTATTCAGTCACCATTAGAAATGCGTCATTAAAAAAACAAAAATTTCGGCACGGCCTACGATATAAGGTAATGATTGAATTTTTACTCATCTTTTTTATTATCCTGTTAAGACGAAGAACTATTTTCAAGAAATTTTTTGTGGGACTACTTGGATGAATGTATTCACATAAATAAACCTTGAACAATTCAAGAACTAAAGGAGAAAATTTGAGCTAAAATCCAATATTTAGGACCTGAAACCTTGCGTAAGGTCATAGAAAATGCTTTGATGCCAATGTTTGTCAGCAGGAAAGTGGGGGTCATTTGAGGGATTTCGTTTTTTACACATAGTACTGAAAAAATATTCATTAATTATATTTTCTAACA
Source organism: Agrypnia vestita (assembly GCA_016648135.1). Taxonomy (NCBI): domain Eukaryota; kingdom Metazoa; phylum Arthropoda; class Insecta; order Trichoptera; family Phryganeidae; genus Agrypnia; species Agrypnia vestita. Next base: position 58,643 of record JADDOH010009738.1, read on the forward strand.
AAATAATAAGAAATTAAAAAATATGTTTCTTTAAAAGTTATTTTTGTTTTATATCATTCAGTTTTTCAGTGGCCACCCTATACCTATAAAGGATCTATATTATGATTGCGCTGGATCTACCGTCTAGTATAGCGTTTATTACGTTGCGATCTTAATAAAAACCAAATCGTATACTTTTTTTTTAAGAAGTGAGGAATACAAATTATTTAAAAATATTAGATATCATTTAATGTGTCACTTTACGGCGAGGTACATCGAAATTTTAATTTTATCATATCAATTTTATTTTTTCTGAAGGCAATTATATTTTTGACGTTTTTTTTTAGGTTAGAACATACGTTTTGTGTGAAAGTCTCAAGTTGAATGCATCCACGGCGACAGATCATATATACTATGATTACTTCAAAAACGCAGTACAGCTAATAACCAATTGCAGACACCAATAGCCGCGCATGATTAGAGGGTTTTATATTGGACTTTTTTTACCTAACTAACTAACTAACCATCACGGGCAGGCAGAGGATTGAATGCCACACTCTTCTATCCTGGCACACCACGTTTGATTCGGCCACATTCATACATCTTCTCATACAAGTTCTACGGTTGTTGCGGCTTTTAACAGGGCCATCCTCAAATACTTGTAGTATCTGATCGTGCCTTTCTCTCACTCTTTCGGAGACGCCCTCTATTCCTGTTGCCTTCAACACTTGCCTAATATATTTTCTTAACCATCCTTTCCTTCTTCATACGTTCCAAATGACCAAACCATCTCAGCACTCCTTTCTTTATTCTATCTACCACACTACAGCCAGCATTGTATTTACTTCTAATTTGTTCATTCCTCACTCTGTCGACGAAAGACTTTCCACACAAGCGTCTTAGTGACCGCATTTCCACCGCATTCAGTCTACTTTCATTCCTCTTTTGCCAATTCCAGGCTTCACTTCCATACATCAGGGTTGGCACTAGAACGCCATTATGTAGCGCCAGTCTTGCTTCTTTTGACAGATTCTTATTGGCCATTATTGCATTTAGAGGACCATTAACTTTGTTTCCCGCAGTCACTCTCCTTTCGATATCATTCTCAGCCTTGCCGTCTCTACTAAACATACTTTCCCAAATACAAAAACTCGTTCACTTGTTCTAAGCATTCGTTGTTTATAATTCCATCACACTTAGTCACACTCTCTTGAATACCATCAATTTAGATTTTCTGACATTCATCAGAAGTTCACTCTGCATGCATACATTGGACATCCTAAATACCAGGCACTGTAGATCAGCTTCACTGTTAGCCACTAATACTGCATCATCTACGTATAGTAGGTAGGATACGGTGAGTCCATCCATTTTCGCTCCAACTTCTAGTTCCTTCAGTTCTGTCATACAATTATCCATATACAGTTTGAAAAGCCATGGTAAAATTACGAATCCCTGTTTGACACCTTTTGTAAAATCAAACCATGATGTGAATGCCCCATTAATTCTCACGCAAGCACTACTTCCTTCGTACAGGGATGCAATTGCCCGTATGAGTTTACTCTTCACACCTCTTCAGAAAAAACCTTCCATAACTTTCGTCTTATCACTCTGTCATACGCTTTTTGGAGACTCACAAGGACACAAAAAAGTTTTTGGTTCTTTGCCAAAAACTTTTCGTCATCTGGCGCAATGAGAAAATCTGGTCCATGCATCCTCTTCCACTCATGAACGCTTCTTGTATATCCCAAACTTTTTCTTTCGTTGTAAACCTCACTCTTTCTATCAAAATTCTCGCATACAGTTTGCCAACAGAGCTCAATTGGCTAAATGCCCGCAGTACATTCGCGACCCTTTTCCTCTGTATAGAGGCATGATAACAGCTCTTTTCCAGTCCTTAGGAATAGACTTTTTTTACACTTCTAAATTCATGAATCCAAATGAAACTTATGATGTGTAGCCAACAAGATACTTAGTAAAAGTGTCAAAGCTATAGAGCTGATGCACTTGTGGAAGTAGATTAGGAGGTCTAGCCGCATTTAGAGTACTCAGAGTATCGTAAACTCTAAGGAATTGGAAAAAAGGCCATTTATGGCCTTTTTTTGGCGTTTCAATCAGCTGTACGCAGCGATATTTTAATATATTTTGCAAAATTAATGTGCTACAAATAAACAAATAAGTCACATTAATAAAACAAAACTTGAGAATAGTTCGTAGCTTTAATAGGAGTTACCAATTCAAAAAAGCGCGAATAGGTATTAAGATTTAGTTTCAATATGGATTATAAATATCTTTATACATACAAGTCTATACGGTGAAACACTTATAGATTTTGTGACTACAATCATTATGGGTACACGAGCGAGATTTACTGGAAAACCCTTATCAATTTATAATGCATACATATGTACGTACGCAAATTAATAATAGTACATATTCGATAAACAGAAGACTCCTTAATGTATATTATAGATATCTCACAGAGACGAAACTGTATTAATTATGGGAAAGTAGGTATAGAAGTCATTTGGGTGTAATAGGACTTATGACCTATCTTTTTATGGTTGGCTTAAGTGATCACTTTACACAATTGTAACATTCGCCATTTCCACCCATGATAGAATATACCATGCTTATTCATTTTTTGGAAGTTGTATATATGTTCAAATTGCGTGGAAAGCTTTCATATATGAGTAATAAGCACCTTTTCCATGCGGCCTGTACAAAGCCATTTTCATTCCCCTAAATCCCCACAGATGTCGCTAATGAGAAAATCTACATTGATTTTTTACGGAATTTTGAGAGCAATATACTTTATTGTGTGTAATGAAATTCATCCGAATACTTGCTCATATATGAAAGCTTTCATATATGAGCAAGTATTCGGATGAATTATTACTCATATATATATTACTCATATATGAAAGCTTTCCACGCAATTTGAACATATATACAACTTCCAAAAAATGAATAAGCATGGTATATTCTATCATGGGTGGAAATGGCGAATGTTACAATTGTGTAAAGTGATCACTTAAGCCAACCATAAAAAGATAGGTCATAAGTCCTATTACACCCAAATGACTTCTATACCTACTTTCCCATAATTAATACAGTTTCGTCTCTGTGAGATATCTATAATATACACTAATTGATTAATAATGTCTCTGTGACATAAATCCAGCACTGTTCTGAAAGATTTGAACAAACTCAAAATATTCAGAAGACTCCTTTCTCGTTCTTGCCTTGACTTATGTACATTTATATTGAATGAGCTTTAATACGCGGTTTCGTTCGAGATTTGTATTTTTGTATATATTAATTTCATATTTCACTGAAAAATATAGAAAACGATTGATGCTTCATGAACGAAAGGGCCGATACAAACAAAAAAAAACCAATTTTTAGTACATAATTCGTTTTTTAATGGTGTCTGTATTATTTTTTTATAATTATGCAGATTATCTAAAGCTTCATACTCACCTTTTGACGAAAATGATTTTATGAAGCGTTTATTACAAAATTCTGGCAAAATAAGCTATACATATGTTTGATTTTTCGCTTCGTAACGAATACATATTGTTGGAAATCGATATAAATGTTGAAAGAAACAAAAAAACTCGAAAGTTCACTACTTTTATAAACTTTTTATAATATGACTAAAATATTTGACATTTTTAATTTTGAAAAAAAATGAACACAATCGTTAAATGAATACACTAGTACCTTAATTACATATATACGATATTTCCGAACCCAATTATCGAACTCGATAATTGGGTTCGATATAAAACGATTCTTGTCATTGCTGAATATCTCTATTGTCATATTTTTAATATCTTTGACGTATTTTTGTGCACTTTTAATAAAAGGCTGGTGGATGACTAAACACGCTGGGATAGGATGCTGGTTAAAGCCGTGATCGTAACTGATTCGTAACTTGTTCCCATGATTCACGTGAATTACTGCTTAGCAGTCCTCTCCACGGCGGTGAATCATCAGCATTTAGTTCATTCGTGCTTCCTGGGATATGAGCACATATTCTAATTTCAATCTAAAGGTCAGACGATCGAGAGGTCGTCATTGTCAGACCAATTGCTTCTTATTGTCAGGGCCTGTCTGAGCACACAGGGGGCTCGGTGCGAAGTGAATATTTGGCACCAAATTCAACATCAATTTTTGTAAATGTTATTTCCAAGTACTGTCATAACCATTACTTTTGATCATCTGCTTCTCTTCAAAGGGTGAAAAAAAACCAGAAAATTTGGTGGCAGGGGGGTATTATTTTCTAGATTACTGGAACATTTACAGAATATTCTCCTCTTCTGTGCCTACGTGTGTTATTAATTTTTTATATGCAATCTATGTCTTCAGATTCTTCATAAATTTGGTCACTATAACGTCGAAATTTTGAACAAGCTCTCGATTCTAAGAAAATTGAAGAGCAGATAGAGTTCAAATTCCAATGTCTTTATCAAAGCAAAGAAAGAAAAAAGAATGTAGAAGCGAACGAATATAATGGAGAACTGAGAATGGTGTACGGAGAATGAAAATTTTTCACGGTAGGGGAAATTTAATAAATTTTGTGATAAAATAAATAACCCTAACAATAATTCAGATAAATTATATAAATCTCACAGAGACGAAGCTGTGAATATGAGAAAGTCTTTTATACGATGGCCCAGGGTTTAAAATCTATGTGAGCTGGCTTAAGTGATCACTCTACACAATGCAAAGTTCACTAATTCTATCGCAAAAACATGCACAATTATTAAATTTTGAATGAACTATATATGTAGGGTTCAAATCTGAGAATCTTTCATGTATTTGAATGGACTACAACAAATATTTTTTAATTATCTAAAACAAAAGGTTTTGAGACCGGCATTGATTGTCACTATTCTTCAACACACCCTAAGGCAGTGACGTCTTAAAATCTATTTTGACAGAAACTTTTGAAGGCAAAGAGATAATAATTATCATAATTCAAACAAAAATCTTCAATCAGTGCGCCCTGCCTGTTCTCCCTGCGTTGCAGAAACTTGGACGGACTGTGCTGTTAGTTTCTTTAGGAGACATTCTAGAATAATAAAGCTCAAAGCCGAGATTGCAATGAACTTGACTGAAAGGACTGAAATGGCAACTCAAATGAAGGAATGACAAACTGTTTTATTGAAAAAAGTACTAGACTTAGTAGCAAGTAGTAGAAATAGCACTTAAGGCCACTTCTCACAGATAGGTCGTCCTCCAGTTCGGCTGATGATATAAGAAATATCATGGTAATGGTATCTACGCTCATCTCCCGAAACAAGTAATAAACAAATTACAATCTGTATTTAAAGCCGCCGCAAGACTTATTACCGGCGTTTCAAAGTTTGCGCACATCTCAAACCATCTTCAAAACCTTCACTGGCTTAGATGTCCAGAGAGGATTGAATATAAGCTTTACCTTACAATATTTAAGGCTATTCACAACATGGCCCCTCAATAAATAACCGACTTCTGCATTCCATTTTCCGCAAATAATAGACAACTAACACTTCGCTCAGCATCAACATCCAATACAAATAGGTTAGCTGAAGTAAATCGCGTCCACAAAACTAATTTAGGTGATCGTGCTTTCGCGGTGGCTGGACCAAAGTTATGGAACAAACTACCTAATAAACTGAGACAATCAGACAGCTTACCACAGTTCAAAAAACAACTTAAGACGCATTTATTTAGACAATCCTATAAAAACCTATAGAATCTGACCACAACAACGCTAGCTAATGTTTTCCACTCCTATTGTGCACTCCGCGAAAACATCTAATTCTTTCAGGCACTCCCAACTATTATAGTATTCAATAGCCACCTAGTGAATAAGTAATAGTAAATAAGTTTTTTTCTTTTTTAGCAGTAAGTTGTTTTGTAAGATAATTTTTCTGTGTAAAGCGCCCTTGAGGTGAGTATTCGCGAAAACGGCGCTATATAAGTTATCCAAATATTATTATTATAAGAAAAATTGTAAGGGGCTGCTGGATTAGAGAATAAAGAGCAATGACGGTGGTTAAGAGAAGCCCTTACAACAGTGAATGGATGCGGGTTGAATAAAAAATATTATGACATTGAGGTTACGGCTTGGGATGATTAGTTGTCCTTGTACATCATTTTCATTTTTCTGTATCAGTATGGCCGGATACTGGCCTCTACAAAATGGTAACTTTACTTTATTTTTTAATCTATACTAACTAATATATAAAGAGGTAAAGTTTTGTAAGTTTGGATGTAGGAGGTATTCTCCGAAACTGCTCGATCCGATTTCAAAATTCTTTCACCAATATTAAGAATGGACTTGCAGGGTGAACATGGGGCTATATATTATCCCGTTAAAATAAAAGGGCTTTCCGTGGTGACCTATTTTACGACTAAAGTCGACGAAAAAATGGTCGAGCGATGCGCTTTTTACAAACGCTGACTTAACGGTATAATATATTCAAATACTTTCTATAGAGAAGTTGTAGAAGTTCTATAAAAAAGTCTATATGTATGTATGTATAGACATATATATGTATGTTAAGGTTAATACAAGATACTAAAAACTACGCGTATACTAGTTATTTATAATCTGTCCATAGACTTAGACTCTTCTTCATACTCCTCCGGCCTGTTCGTGCTCTCTACTTCAAAACTTTCTTCCCCTATTGGACGCGACTGACACGCCATTTTCAGTTGAACATGGCTCCGTTGAGTAATAATTTATTGGAAGCCGGATGGCTGAGCCGTTCGAAAGACTTCGTTCTTTATTCAGTCACGCTTTGACCGACATCGTCGGCAATGGCCTTCCCTCACTGTTATTTTAGTTTGCGCTTTAAGCTGGTCGTCTAGGTCCTGATCTACAGGTTGTACGTGACATCGCAATGTATTTTCACAAATAGTAACTGGTGAACAATAAATTAGTAACATGGATTTTAAATGCAATACCAACCTGGAATAACATTTGCGATAACGGTTGGAAAAATCCAGATACATGAGCTTTCAACAGTAACGCGGTATAAAATGTAATAAAAGCTAATAATCCTAACATTTGCGGCAGTCATCTAAATTTTAATTCTGTCCATCGAGTACTGTAACCAGAGATGTGACTTATCTAAGATACAAGTATTTTAAATATAGATATAAGATGCAAAATACGTATTTTCATCTTGTATCCGAAATACTTTTTTGAATATTCATCTTGTATCTTGTATTTAGATACACTATTCTGGTATCTTAGTATATTGTAAATACTAAGATTGCTAAGATACTTTTTCCAATGATATACCGATAGTGAGACTTCATCGAAAAAAAAATGAGTGATAAAATGTTTGAAATGTTTATTTAAGTCTCAATTAAAACCTTAAAAATATAATATTTTATCTTGTTACATTTGCGCGATCAGCGCGATTTATTCGTAAATAATTCACGTAAAAAAATAAACTTACATTCAATAAAATGTGTTTTCTTACAAAAGAATTTTATCTTTGAAAAAGTATTTGGAAGATACGTATTTTGTATCTAGTACCATATTTCAGATACCATTCCAGAAAGTTATTTGTATCTGGTATCTGAAATACTTGATTTTAAAGTCTCTTGCATTTTGTATTCCAGATACTTTGTATAGGGTATCTTGTACATCACTGACTGTAACAACGGCCTCTGAGTTTAGTTAGGTGCTAAATGGGTCAGTCATCATTAGCGCGTTATTTCACAATAAGCTAATGTTAGAGGCAGACTGTTCCAACACCGGAGCGGTATTATATATTATAATAATTTATTATTTAATTTTTTATTGTAAATATGAGTGTATTTACAATGAAAAACATTCATGTTGTAAAATGCTATTGCTTAAAATGGTGCCATATAAATTGTACAATATTACATTTATTATTAATATAACAGGTATGATTATACTAGAAATTTTCAGATCAGATTATAGTACTTGGCAAGGCTGTTCTAAACCAATTTAAATACATGGATGCCAGTGATGACGAGTGGATTGGTGACTATGGCCCTTACAAAGAAAAGTATAGTAAAGCTCAAATGCGCACAACGATCCATAGAGAGATCCATGCTTGGCGTAAGCCTAAGAGAATTAGAAATGATTAAATTAGGCGCAGAACTAGAATTATTGGATATCATGGATCGTGTAGCGAAGCTAAAATGGCAATGGGCAGGGCATGCTACAAGGTGAGCTTCCAGAGTTCTGAAATGGAGACCTTGGGAAAATAAAAGAGACATCAAAAGACCTCAAAAGAGAGAGGCCGACGATATAGCCGCTGTGGGGGGGAAGAAATGGACACAACTAGCAAATAACAAGGAATGACGGAGGGGTATGGAAGTGGCCTATATCCAGCAGTGGAGAGATGAAGAGAAAGAAGAAGAAGAAAATGAAAAACAAAATCTCCTTCCACGTTGGGAGTTTGAACTCATCTTCTAAGGGTGTGATGTCTCCTGTTACATACCTATATCTAAATATATTTGAGTTAGTGACCTGATTATGGGTTGCGGTCCCTTGCTTTACATTTTTCCTGTTGAATATTCCGACAGTTGTTTACGGAGGGCTCTACTTCCCGGACCTTGTCCCTATTCGGGCTCATCTGCTCCCGGAATAGTCCGCTCGCCACAGCGGATGCTGTCATGGAGAAGTTTCGCAAGGGAATGCAGTTGACCCGCCTGCCGTTTCATTCACTCGGGAACTTCTCTTTGGACGTAACATAAGAATTTATTTTATCTTACTTTTCGATAACTTGACAAATTCCATTTCATTCTTATACTCCCACTAATATTATTATTTGGAGGATTATACTTTTACAATACTTTTTCTATTTATCTCTCTTATTGGAATACATTTAACATATTGAGGTTAATCTGGTGATGATGAATCTGTACGCATAAAACTCAATACCTGTCTGTTCTCTATGCAAATCTACACCGTTTGTCCTATCTGACTCAAATTTTGCATGCTTATTTTTTAGGACCCGGTGGGTAACAAAGGCAACATTTCAACCCCTCCCGTATTTGAAATGTTAGATGATATTAGTTTTGTAAAAAAGTAACCCATAAAAAGCAAGTTTTTATTATACTCCCTTTCTTTGTAAAATATAACAACAATTAAAGACGAATTAAAACATATAACATAACACTAAACTTCCGTAATTTAATATATTTATAAAATGTCAGATGTTTTGAGCTTTGATAAGACACTTCATGTTTGAAGATTAAATTCTAAAAACATTTGTCAGTCAGTTTAGATTTTCGACATTCGTAGTGAAGTACCTATTATGCATACCGACGGAGTAATTCAAATTTAGAAAATATTCCGCGACGTTATCGGGCCGCCGCAATCAAACTTTTCTAATGATTCCAATTTGAAAAAACCAATAAAATTTCTAAACATCCGAAATTATACGATAATTATTTTTTTTTTTTAACGAAAATTTGATAGATCTTCTTGATCGTCGCCACAAGTCTACTTGCCAAGTTTCAGCTCGATTGGATCACGGAAAAAGGGTCAAAAATCGATCCAAAGTTTTTGTTGTAATGTTAGTACGTAATGCGAAATATGGATACATCTCGAGAGGGACAATAATTGAGCCAACATAACGAGCTAGAACCAATGTACCAAAAGTTAAGATATCTCATTGTAACACGACACAATTTGTGTTTCTCGCTTAGGCACTGGCTATATTGTGTCGTCTATCAGTGACGCAAATCTCGTGTACGGATTGAGCATGAGTAGGTGGCGAGGAAGCGCCATGCGGCGCGGCGCGGCGTGCCCTGGTGCGCGGCTTGTTGCGCGGCTTGTTTGCGCGGGGTGGAGAGGAAACGACCTTGTTAATTAATTTTGGCCTCTAAACGACTCTGTTTTCAGCTTCCGCGTTGTGAATTGACAACAGCTCGACCAGACAAAAATTGATATGTTTGACCCTTGTACAGGCATAACAATGATTCAATATTTAGTTGATTCATTTATATATAATTATTTATATATATTTATTTATTATTATTTGGTTACTTTGTACTTAACTGACTAAAAACGCCATTATAAACTATAAATCAAAATACATCCAGGTCTAGTAAAATTATTTTAATTACATATTTCACTTTGAAATTATATATCACACAAAAGCTTAAAAAAACAACAAAATAATGAATAAATAATTTTGGTCTAATACAATATTATTAAATTAATAACTTAATACTTTTATAAAAAAAAACTTACAAATTTTATAATTCTATTTTATTCCAACAGATTTTTGTGCGTTATTTGTAATGTAATATAGTACGTTTGCTTATGTGATCATAAATGTATATGATGCAATCATAAGGCCTATTGCGTACCCAAAAAAAAACTATATTATTCGTAATTTTTTTAAGCACCGCAATAATATTTTTGTATCCATGGACAAAAAATTATTAAATAAAAATAATAACTATGTCGCACTCTACCGTAAAAAATTAGATATGCAATACGTATCACAACAATTGTCTTATTATTTTCAAACTAAGCCAAACGCTTGTGCTATGACAATAGAACTCTTGGGACGAAGCCACTAGAGTACTAGGCGACCACTAGACCAACAGTCAACAAGCAAGTTCAAAACGATATGTAAGAATATAAAAAATATTTTAAAATTTTTACAAATAAATACATTAATTAATTAACGAATCACAAGGTTTTAAGGAACCCAAAATGGTTATTTTTCTATCACGATAATCTTCGCCTGTCGAACATATATTTTACTGTTTTACGTTACACTTTTATTTAATTCATTTATGACGTCAACCAAAGAATCAAAAAAATTTCAAGGATGCTGTTTGAATAACAGTGCTGTAATAACTCAAGAGATGAATGTTTTCAAATTTAGTGAAAAATTCAAAATTTATTTGACACCCTTGACCTTTACGACAGAAAAATAATACTGCCGGATTGAAAACAAATTTTAATTTTTATCATTACGACGTATAACTCGTAAGACAATATTCGTTCGTCCTCTGGAATCAAGATGTTCCGCATGCTGTAATTTAAGATGACTGACACAGCGGGATAAGTGAAGCTGCGTCATCAAGACCAAGGTGCCTTTAAAAACTGTAATATACTAACAATTAACATGGAAATTGTTGATTGTCTGAATTAATAACGTGTTAACAATAGACAGTTTGGCTATAGCTGTGATGGACAATTTAAACAATCGACACATTTGTAATAATAGTGATTATAAAATAACTTTGTACGTGTGCATTTGACTTTTATTGTTTAACGCCGACCGGTATCAAAACAATGTACGTTCCTACATGAGATAAGTATAAAACGAAATATGAACATGTGCTCATCCGGCATATTCATATTCCAAACTGTCCGATTATATACCACTTTAATATTTTAACAAATGGATTTAACCATCCCTGTCCGATCGCTAAGATCCCCAACTACATTTCACATAGAGTTTTATAAAACTCATATGAGCTATTTCTCTCCACTGGGTGAAAGGATGAATAATTACTAAACCATCCACTGATGATAACCTAATATATGTATAATAACTCGCATCATACTTGAAGGACAGATTCCAATATGTATCTATAAAAGACAAATGTTCATTATCAGTTTTCCCAGCAAACTCAGGAATTCCGCAAGGATCAACACTTGGTCCCTTACTGTTCTTGATGTGTGATATGATAGATGATATTTATGTATGTACAATTTCATCATTCGTTCAAAATTGGAATAAGGAATGGTAGTTTGGAGCCCACACCAAAGGAAATACATCGACACGATAGAGCAGATTCAAAAGAAATTCTCGCGCTATTTATACACGCGCAGAACAGGAGAATATCCTGTATTCATGAACCATGAAGTACTGCTAAGGGAATGCAACTACCGCAGCCGACAGGAGGGCCTATTCATGTTGGGGGTTAAAATTTTTAGAAATATAATTGATGCTCCAAACCTGCTAGAGAATTATGCCCTATTTTACTAAATAATTATTTGCGAAATCAAGGTCACGCACTAATTCATGTCCCAAAATGCAGAATGGATGTAATGAATAAGCACACCATAACGCGAAGTGTGCAACTCCTAAATGAACTGAGCGATCATGTCGATGTATTTAATGATAGCATTGAAAGCATCAAGCAGAGGATCGCCTCCACATAGGTACTCACTCCAAGTTATAACTTGCATTGTAAACGGAGCAATCTGTAATGCCGTTTAAAAAAAACTCAGGCTCAGTTTAAAAACGAAATATTTAGATGCACTTTTACTGATCACGTCGATAATGTTACCAACATCAAAAAAACTAAATGAATGCTATTTTGACGACTAAATTATTTAGGATCAGTGATATAGTTAAATGGTTACAATGTCGAAAAGGTGGAAAGGTTTAGATACCTCGGCAGTATTCTCACGGAGACTCTAGACCCAGATGTCGAGGTTAAGTGCAAAAATTGAAGCAGCAAGAACTGTATTCAGTAAAATAAAATCCCTCTTCTGCAATGACAGAAATAAGGCAGTGAATGATATGTGTGTTTGGTCTTGCTGTATGGACGTGAGACGTGGACTTTGAAAGTAAATACCATGAACAGGTTACAGGCTTTTTAAATGTGGTTTTGCCGGAGAATGCTCAAAGTCCCATGGACCAACATGATTCCCAACACAGACATTCTAAGGCGGGCTAGAGCAGATAGATAGAAAATTGCTCTCATTAGTAAAAGTCAAGAAAATTTCATATCTGTGTCACATACTACGAGAGGAGAAACATCACTTGCTCCAATTAATACTAAAATGCAAGATAGAGAGTCGCCGAGGGATTGGTAGAAGACGGATGTCTCGGCTGCGAAAAAACGAAAAAAACGTACGAGAATGGACCGGTATAGAAGTGTAAAGGAGCTATATTATCTAAATTTTATTAAAATTTAATTTAATTTAAATTTCATTAAAAATAAACATGGAGTTCTACAAATTAAACACAAAGACCATAAATAAATTGATCACTTTTGACTTGTTTGCATTCATAATAAGGTCACTTTCCTTGCATACGTCATACATTCTGCTTACTAGACTCTGTAAGTCGTGTTCGCTATTTGCCATTAATACTGCATCATCCGCGTACAGTAAACAGCGTACAATCAAATTACTCATTTTCGCTCCTACATTCATACATTCCAGTTCTTTCACACAACAAGTACAAGTTGAACAGCTTAAACAAAAACAAGGTTAAACAAATAGGTATAATAATTTGTTTGTGATTGAATTCAGGACGGCAGAGTGTAGAGCATTTAGTAGTGAATCTTTATATTGTGCTAAACTGGAATTAAAAATATCAGAGATATGCGCATAGATATTATCTAGCCTATGCAGTCCGGGTAATAGAGAGTTAAAATGCGAGTTGATTCTAGTGTTGTCACAATAAAATAATGCGTATATATAAAATATATTTCAGATTTATTTTTCTGTCGTGTAAACGGTGCAGATACTCTTAGACAAGGCAGATTTAAGAAGTAAGTCAAGTAGACCAGAAAAACGAACAAAGCTAACTGCATGGTTAGGACTATGAAGGATGTAGCAACGTGATGTGGTCAGTAATCAACAGCCAAGGAATTGGTCTGCTGTACATGGTGGAGGAAGCGAGTAAGCTGCATCAATTACTGAAGACGCTCTGGACAAAAATACTCTCCCAGGCCCAGGAGTGCCTCCCGGAAGGGGACTATACATTTTTTCACGATTCAGCACCTTACCACAAAGCCCAAATTATGACGAAATTCTTCTAGGACCAAGTAGTGAACGTTCTTGACTAGCCTGGTTATTCTCAAGACGTCAATCCAATAGAGAACCTATGGAAGCTGATGAATAAGAAATTTTCTGAAATAATGACCACAAACATGCGCCAATTGTTAGAACGTTCTATAGAAATTAGGCGCAGAAGCGAAAAAATAAAAGAAAACCGCGCAAAATGCAGAAAAAGCATGCTAAAAAGAATCGAGGTTCTCATAGCCGCAACCCGTGAAACTACAAGTATTAGGCAGACGTACTTTCCTTTTTTTAATGTAAATGTGAATAAAGTTCATTATTTAAATCCTTTTAAGATACACCAAAATATTCTATGCAAAAATAAATGCATATAAGTAAGTGTTTTTATTTCGCCATAAACTTTAAATAAGCCAATTTTGCACAGTGGCTCTAATAACAATGAATTTTTACATGCGTAACATGACGTTCTCTAAAAATGCAATATGGAATAATTAAATACAAATGTAGAAATATATAACAAGCCATAAATGACTAGAAAACTAGTCTTATTGATATAAATAATATGACTGATTGATATAATATCAATCAGTAGCATTCCTAGAGGTGCTCCGGATCATTAAAATGCAAATTATTAATGTGAATAGTAAATCAATACACCTAATTATAATACGAATGGTTGAACGCGTCATTTTGTCCTTTTAAAGATTACTATGGCAGGAACTCGTGGCAGATGGGATAATACTGTGTCAACGTATTACGAGGACAGACAATTAAAGTAAGTTCAAATAAAAAATAAAATAAAAAAATATAATTTTTACAGAAACTTACTTCAACCCCATCGAATGGTCTTCTCCTAATTCAAGAACATTTGAAGGGGTCCGGAACAATGTTTTTTTCCACCTCAGGAAATATTCAACGTCACTCTCCGTGAGGCTGTTTAGAGCACGCGTCGTAAACCGTTCCACTTCCACTCGCGACCCCTAGTGATGATCCTACGTTTTTTTTATAATTGATATCTGATTATTATACATCCGGTCTCATTTTAATGGTTGCTCAGTAAATTTATATTTATATTTTATTAGCTTTAAAACACAAACACGCGTGGCGTGTTTTCATACTTGAAATGATAATGATCATCAACAAATATTATTTTCAAAAGAAGTATTGTGTACTTAATACACACCTACTTCTTGCTCACGTTACAGTCAAAATGACATTGAGAGGCCCCAGTACACGATTTTCGTATTTGCTCTCGATTTGCTAAATTTAACGTAAATCCATAGCTAAACAGGCTTCTGATCAATTTTATTATGATAGATCCATTTACTCTCGAAGCATTTTCTTAAAAAAAATATGAAAAAATGTATTTTTATAATATCAAAAAATTATAACCCCGAAACACTATTTTAGTTTTCATGCAATAGAGTTATCTTTGGTACACTTATTCTCGTATATTTTCCAATAAAGACCATATATTTTATTTACAAATTGATTTTTACAGTTTGAAGAAGAAGTGGTGCTATTCAGACGTTAATATTTTTCGACAAGTTGTTAAATGTATCGTTTTAAAAAAGACAAAAATTAAACGTTCTGTTTCCTATATTGCAGTATCCATAAAACCATTAAAACATCGATTAATTAAATTTTACATGCGTACTAAGAAAATTTCATTATCATTAATATAGAAAATTTCAAAAAATTATACCTCATACTCAAGAATTCAAATTAATTAAATCGTACAGTCTGTTAAAAGATCATTTTTCTTTCAAATCAGACAAAGGTTTTTCCGAAATATTTAGGTGTAATAAATAAATATATAAGTAGATTAACAAATAATAAATTTAATTTTTTAATAGTTTTAGTAAATTTATAACCCTTTCCTCGGTTTCCATAAAATTTCAAACACATGAACAATAAAAATGATGAAGAGTATATAATTTTTGTGATGTTATATTTTTTATCGAATTTATCCGACGAAATTCATCCCAACCTACTCAGAGCTGAACTGTCTCCCAGCTCCCAGCGTATCTCTGCGGACGTGTCACCTTTGAGTTGGTCTGACCTTGTGGTGCGGCGATTATCATCAGACGACCTTGAATGAGTGGACTCATCACAGACCTTGATTTAATATAATCACGTTTATTAATACGTCCATTCAAACACGCCACACAGCGAGAATTCTTTTCCTGACAACTGAATGCGTTCTTAAGGTGTGCTGGTGTGGGTACTGGCTTTGTACGCGAATGTGATAAGGGTAAATATATAAACTATTATTTATTACTTTACAATGCAGATTCAAATGATCCTTTTGGTATACTACTAAATAGTCTCACATTCACGAAGTTTAGTTTTTAATATTAATTGTCAATTTCTGAACTCATCTGACAGCTTTTCCTTAGAAATGTCCAAGTACTCCTGACAAACTGAGAAAGCAGAAGCCCGTGGGAGATCTTACATTCAGGTGGCAGTATTTCAATTGGCAAACGGTATCCAAAAAGTAGAATCATTTGGAAGGCACTTATGGAAGAAAAGGGAGACTACTTCATCAACAAAGAACATGGACATTATTAGATCACCATATATAGTATATTGTTGAGACGACTAATCCGTGGATTCTAAAGGACTTAGGGTAGCAGCGAAGTGTTCCGTCGTCATGGCAGATTAGGGAAGGTTCAGGACCACGGAATATGTCCCGAAGTTTGCTCGATGTTTTCACAGAAACTTTGAAATTTGATATCAGAAGTAATAATGTTCTGAAATTAGGCATCACAAAAGGTACATACATACCAGCATTCATTTTTAGTTCTAAATCTAGAATAGAAGCATTAATATATAATAATAGTGAATAAATGGAAAATATGTACCCGATATGGTAAATGATGAACTAATTATGAGCATAAATATAAACAGTTAGTCGACTGAATGAAGAAGAGTTGACCAAGATGGTTTGGGCACGTGGAACATATATATTCTAGGCATTGTGAGTATAAAACACAACATGAAAGAAAGCTTTCAAGACCGAGCGTGCATAAGAATGCGAATAAGAAGTGAAGGAGATGAGAGGAGGTGATCCAGGATCGAAGGGTTAAGTACTAATATAATCATGTTTTCATGGCCGTTCAGAATCTTCTAGGTCTTTCTGTCGCGTGTCTCCGACATATTTGACTGAGTGCAGGATCCGTCTTAGCGTTTAGGTGTTCTATTTTCCCAAAGCATCCCTGCTTAGAATATATATTTAAGCAGGATAAGAAGTCCCTCAATGATTGACATTACAGTTACACCAATATAAGCTACTATCCCTTTTCCTGCTCAAATAATTGGTCAATATAATAGAATGCAAATTGAAACATATTTGAAGACAGTGTAATATAGTTTTATTTAATTCCTTTCCTCTTGAAATCGCGGAGCGCTTCCGGGTTTACGGAGCCTTGAAATGAATTGTTAATTAGACCTTGAAACAGTCGATATAATATTTTAAGATGCAAAATTGTTGCGTATTTCTCGTCTCAACGTCGCAATTGCGGCTCTTGTCGTAAACAGCCTGAGACTTTTCAACTTTTAGGTAATACTAATAATTTAATAATTTAATTAATAATAATCATTATAATTTTGAAATCTTATCAAATAACATGTCTATAATTTGTCTATATCCGCAATAAAAAATAAAATAAAATCAAGGATTTGACATTTATAATCTAAAAGGCGCAAAAAAAATGCTCCGCTACTAGTCATTCCACAGCCTTACCGCGTTATAAATGTTATTTAATCTTTTATGTTTTTCTACATTCAAAACTATTCTTTTTAAATAGATTTTTTTACATATTCATATTTTCGTAGTTTTATGTATAAAATATTAAATTTATGGATGATTTTTGTTCGTTGGTCTAGTAAAGTAATTATTTAAGGTGATGTAATAATGAATTAATCATAGAAAAATTAAAATGAATCGCATGAAACCGATATGATACATATATATTTTTGGAATAGTTTAACAATAAACTCACATAACATTGTATCTCATAGTAATTTTAGGTGCGTTTGTTAATTAAGTGGTCAATAACAATAATGACTGAGATGAAGAGATAATTATTTTACGACAAGTGCGCAAGGTACATAATATGTATTTTATTATATAAGCAATTGAACATTTTGGACTGTGAATGTCATTTTTCAAACGACATATTCGACCTACAAGTTTGTCAGCTATGAATAATCGATCAATGACATATGAGACGCAAAATAAATTTTTTTGTAAAACTGAGATAAAAAATTAAACGAAGATCGATCGTCGGTATCCAATATTTTTTTATGGTACCTATATTTAAGACTTTTGCGAATAAATGTTATGAAATTATCCGAAAACTAAGCTGCTCCAAATCAGAACAAAATATATAGAGGTTCACACGGAATAAATAAAATTAATATATTTATTTAAATAATCATATAATCGAAATTTATTGTGACATCATCTTATTATATTACAACATCGCATGGCCCGGCGCGCATAAATCAAGATTATTATCGTCACCGAAAACAATTTGTCGGTAAATTGACATTTGTCACGGCCGCTGGTTATCATGAAAAGGCGACACAATGCTGTGAAGGTGATACTCGCTATCAGGAGCGCACAGAGACGAGGAGGTGACCGCGGTATGCAGCGATCATTGCCAAGGTCGAATTGATAATCGGTGATACGTGCGACACTAGTCTGTTTACCGGCTGGCGATTATGCGTTCCTGGTATGGCGTGGTGAGGGAAAAATAGAATAATGATTCTTCTTAGTGAATATTTTTTGCATACGTACGTACGTACATACATCATCGTATTATGTAGAGGGGAAAGAGAGAGGATAGAAAGACACATTTCTGTGACGTCTCTTTTTCTTAGACACACCAGATCTTTTGTGATAGATCCATCCGCCTGAAGATTGATCCACTTTAATTTTATCGACTTCGCGTTAATCAACATGCATTACGAATTCGTCTTATATATAAACTAGCTGTTTGTATCCGGCGTTGCACGGGTTAAGGATTAAGTTGAAAATAAATTTGAGGGGGAAAACAAAGGTTCCATTGTTTTGCGAAGCCTCTAATTAAAACAATGTTTCCATTCAATCAAGGCTGGGATGGATAGGATGTCTAGGGAAGAAATGTGGCCTATTTTTTCCGTCGGGAATATGTATGCGAAATTTGGGGCCAATTAAAAAATATATAGTGATTCGAACAAGGAATACGTGTCACATCAATATTCTTACTATTCGCAAACTAAGTAAAAAAAATGTGCTATGAAAATAGGACTGACTTGCTGGTGTCCTGGAATGGGGATCGAACCACCGACCACCAGATCACTAGACGAGCTTCATGACCACTACACCAAAAAGCTACTGATCAAGCGATGTAGATTTGTACAGAAAATATATATGGGGTAGGGGATGGGTAGGGGTAGGGGAAATATATTACGCCTATATTACCCAACTGGTCCTAAAAAATAATTATACAAAATTTATGTCAGATCAGTCAAACGGTACAGATTTGCTTGGAAAATATATCAGAAGAGGGGAGTGGGATAAATGGTGAGGGGGAAATGTCACCTATGTCACCCACCACTAGGTGGGTGACATAGGTGACATAGGACCCCCCCAAGAATACACGTCAAAATTAGAGTCAGGTCAAGAGGAAATGTCGCCTATATTACCCATCTAGTCCAAAGAATAAATTTACAAATTTTGAGTTCGATCGGTCGAACGGGACAGATTTGCATTGAAAATAAATCAGGGGGAGGGAAAGGGGTAACAGAGGAGGGGAGAAATGTGGCTTTTGTTACCCGCCGGGTCCTAAAGAATAAGTTTCCAAATTTTGAGTCAGATCGGTCAAACGGTCCAGATTTGCATTGAAAATATATCAGGGGGAGGGGAAGGGGGGGTATGCACCTATGTTATCCGCCGGGTCTTAAAGCATAAGTATGGAAAATTTGAAGGAGATTTCTTTCTATTTCCTTTTTATTTATTAAGCTTGCCTTAGGTTTCTATTATTTATTTATTTCATAGATTCATACGATATGCGATCATACTATTTGATACATACAACCAATTACAAGAGTTTGAGAAAAAAATGTAATTAAACTATCTATTAAATAATAAATAAAATAAAAATATTCCCTAGACATTCACGAAACTCGAACTATGTATACATTTACACTTCTGCAAGCAGTAATTTTAGATTTAAGAAATATTAAAATAAAATCTTTTTTTTAGGTAGCTTGATTATTTCCCCTACTTTTAAACACCTTTCTTAGCGACCCTCATTTCCTAAGTTTCCCTTATTGCTCACGAGTACGGTTCTTTGAAGAGGGTGGCCCTTCACGGTCATTACTCCAGCTGAGTCATTCTTCGTCGGTCTGGACTGGCGACTCACCAGTGTCATCACTATAGACGTACCACTATAACTTGGCGTGCGAAGGAGGGCGTCCCTGTCGCCTAACAGAAGTTGTCAGGGTGTAAATTTGTTACACAATACATAATGTACAGAATGTCCGGTGACCGGTGTCGTATTAAATACAGAAATTTGGTCAGGCAGCACTAAAGAAACCATGCAGAAGTGGCGGCCGTTCTATCTGTCAAACTGTCAGACGGTAATATCGGTCCATTATTCGCTTTTTCAGCTTCGCAAAACTTTAATACTTCATTGGCAATTGTTCTTGCACCATCCTGGACTGTTTAGGATGTTTCGGACATAATAGTTCAGTGTATATTGGTAATCAAGATGTCACAGCTCCCGACCAAATACAAAATTGAACTAAATGACAGGGCGAGGGGTTACCGCCGGGTGCGGGCGGGGCGGGTTTTAGTTCAAAATTCGCCGCACACCAAGTTACGTTGGGCAAGCAAAAGCAATATATATGCCCTCACGACACCGCGGAAAGTGATGAAAGTAAATCTTTCTATAGTTAGTAATTCAGTTTTTATTTATCTCGAACTTGATACACGTTGCTTAAAAAAAAGGCTACTCATCTACACTAAGATGAACCTTTCCCGAGATTAGCAGCTTACAATATATTGAGAAGAAAAGCTTACAATATAGTGCCTGAAAAGAAAAATGTTCGATACATCTATCCTACCGATGTTGACATATGGCCTAGAAACAGCGACACCAACAGAAAAAACGTATACAAATTAAAGTGTACACAGCGGGCAGATGTTCGGAGTGAGCCTTAGAGATAAAATCAGAAATTAAGAAATAAGACTCCAAACAAAAGTCACCGATATTATGGACCGTATTGCGAATCTAAAATGGCAGTGGGCTGGACATATGGCTCGACAAGAGGATCTAGATGCGCATCCAGAATTCTACAGTGGAGGCCCTGGACGAAAAATAGAAGCGTCGGAAGACCTCCCAAAAGGTGGTCTGATGACATAGTCCAGCACGCAGGAAGAACCTGGATGCGAAGGGGAAGAAATAGAGATGAGTGGTGGAAAATGGAAGAGGTCTGCATCCTGCAGTGGAGGGAAAAATCTGAGGAAGAAAAAGAGAAGAGTATAGTGAGACGAAAACAGTAAAAACACTGCAAATATAAAACAAAATTCTATATAACTATAAAATGAATCAATTTATTGTAGATATACTTGTATTGTATAATTGTAGGTAGATGGACAAGTTGATCTTTAATTCACTTGGTTAATTACGTTAAAAGCTTCACAATATTTTTTACAATTTTGCGAATATCATTTTTTTCAATTGGCTACCATTTCTTCATTCAGGTGATCTGCGCAATAGTACTGTTGAAACCATCCTTGAAAAGCCGCATGTCATCAAAAATAAGCTTACAACTTCTTTTTTTTCTTCGGCCTTCATCTCTCTACTGCTGGATATAGGCCTCTTCCATACCCTTCCAGACTTTCTTGTTATTTGCTAATTGTAGCCATTTCTTTCCCCCGGATATATTGTCGGCCTATCTCTTTTGAGGTCTTCCGACGCCTTTTTTATTATCCCAAGGTCTCCACTCCAGAACTCTGGGAGTCCATATTATAGCATCCTGCTTGAATCCATGCTTACAACTACTCCAAGACGAATCCACACAATTATATCGTGCTCAAATCTTTAGTTGGTCCATGTAGGCGATTGCGCGTCTTGACCACGTGTCAAGTCACAAACCATGTCATACAAAAAATAAATCAGATTCAATAGATACATTTTAACAAAAGCAGGCTTCCAATATCCCACGATTATTTATATTGTGGATCATCAATGGTTGACGTCACACTAGGTCTCAATAAAATAATACGTTAGGATAAATAAAATAGTCAAACACATTTTTTTTTGTTGATATTCCAGTCTTGTAGATCTATTTATTTCCCACCGTTATCGGACATAGAAATGTTTCTTTTTAAATAAAATAATACAATCGTTTCGATCTTGAAAATAAAGGTGAGGGTAATGGTCCTGAATTTTAAAATAGGGTATTGATTTTCGTATCTGCTGCCCACATGTGCCTGAATGTATTTCCAAAATTTTATATACACTATCTTAAGATTTGGAAGTACATATATGTATGCAAGTATTTTAAATGCGCACACACTTGTTGGAAGGGTAAACGTATAAATATATTACCATTATTGTAGATAAAACTCTAATATAGTTTTGACTGGCTTGACGAGTATGTAGCAGGGTCGTATATCTAGTCTAGTCGAGTACCTAGTCTAGGTCGAATCAAGTTTTTTGTTAAATGTTTCAATTCTATTGGGAATTGAAACATTGTTGATTGCAATAACCCCAACCTTTGTATTTTAAAGCCATGTATTCACTAGGTGACAAATCGCGAAACATTCCGCGCGACATGTCGCATCAACATCTAAGCTCATGTTTTGGGGACAATGACGCGGTCATTTGACGTGTACGCACCGGGACTCACATATCACTTGTCGTCGAAATATCGCCCGATAAAGTTATGATGACAGCAGCGTATCTATTTATTTTAACGAGTTTATCGAAACGTAAGAGGAGAAAAAGGTGGTGGGTGCGAAATTATTTACTGCAAAGAGAAAGAAGGATGGATATTCTATGCGATCTTCGAATGTCTGACGGATCTTTTGTCAATTTCACTCGAATGACAACAACTGATTTTGACAATTTATTACAAATAATCGGGCCTTCCATAGCCAAGCAAGACAATATTAAGGAACGCTGTTGGCCCTCACATTATTTTATTTTTATATTCACGGTTTGAAGTGTCCCACAAAATTGTACGGCTTTGGTAGTGCGCGATGAGTTGTAGAACAATATCGTTTCTCCAAATTAATGTAATGGTGACGAATACTGTAATGGTGTTACAATTAATGTAATGGTGACGAATACGAATGCGCATTCACTTGTAAATATACCACGTGGTACCGACGCGCAGCGCGATGTCGCCGTGAGCTCGCTCGGGTACCGTGCGCATGCCAACGTTTCCGCGGCACGTAGAAATGCCCCGCTATATTGTGCGCGACGTCGCGGAGCAGTGCGCGACGTCGCGGAGCAGTGCGCGACATCGCGGAACATTGCGCGACGTTGCAACATCACGTAGACACTATGCCACGCGTGATGTTGAATACATGGCTTAATACGGGAAGGGAAAATATTCATTTACCTCTCGTATATTTCGAATGTGTCTAAGAAAAACTTTGACATAAGTTTTAAGTACTCACTAAAAGTTTTATAGACATATATAATTAAGCATACAAAACATAAAAACTGCTGATCAATCCCGATAATCCCGATAATCTCGTCCGATTTTTTGGTTCGAGATTGATCTCGTAAAATGCCTCGAAATCTCGCGGGATCGGGATTGCATTCCCTAGCTACCACTGCATTGGAATGAGCTTTGCCACCGCGATGGATTGAATACCGCCAACGCACAAGTATTTAATTGACGAAGGTCGTCTAAAAAATACTGCGGGATTATACGCTCTCGACGATTTAAGAAATACGTGAACCGATGCATCGAGTGACTTCTGATGCTGGGTGGACCGCTCGATCTCAGAGCGTCGAGGTTGACGGATTGATAATATTTAATCTGCGCGCATGTGTCGGGGGATCAGTGCACGGTGTTATGGCATACCTTACAGATATTTATTTTCGGATATGTAAGCAGCACGTGATATCGCGATACATTTGTGCATATGAATCATGTAAGGGAACGTACCCATACTACGTGACCCGTTCAGGGGGGGAGGGAGATACTCTCTTATGGTGGAGAAAGTCCAAAATAAGTTTCTGAGATATCTCTACATGAGAGAGTACGGGCATTATCCTTGGCTTTACCCAACCGAGTTTCTCCAGGGTATGCTTGGCTACAATAGTTTAGAGACTAGAAGGAATGTGTATTTGATTACACATTTTTATCGATTGTTGCGCGGTATGATCGATAATCCTGAAATTATGCAGAGCATTGGTTTGTATGTTCCTGATAATTACACTAGACATCGTCAGCATAGATTGTTTCACATTCCAATATACAGGACCAACCTGCCGATGGTTATGCCTGTTGGAAGAGCCACAGCTATGCTGAACAAAATCGCTTTGGGTATTGATATATTCCATGTGTCTGAGGGGGTTTTCCGAAGCGGGATTCTCCTACACCTTTGACCAGATTTTATGTTATTTTTAATTTATTAAATATTTTCATTTTTGATATATACTTCCTAATATGTATGCCTTAAACATTTTGTTTGTCATGTACATATTATCATGAAATAAATTGAATTAAAATTGAATTGAAATTGAAATTGAATTGAAAATTGAATTCAAAATACCACGCTTGGTCACAATGGGGGGCGGGGGGCTTAGGTTTTTATCACGTGGTCAATATCCTGTAGGGAAATCTCGAGTTTTTTCCAGCTAATTCATTCAAACACGGCGCGCAGTGTTTGACCCTTTTTTAACTCGCAGGTGGCGACTCTGACGTCAGCTGCCGAGACGTCAGCTGATAGTTTGTAGTGCAGTGTAGTTTTCAAGCAAGTCGTGTCTCGCGTGCGACCTCTGCGGGTTCTCTCCGGGAGACCGCAGGAGGCCTTGTGCGTCATGAAGGAAAGCGTGGAGTGGATAGATGGCGAGGCTGTCACTGAAGAGATAATAATCGCGTCTGAGGAAACTCCCGACGTTACCGTGATCTACGATGCATCCGGGTGGATTGATGCTGGGAACATGTTTGTTGAAGATTATTGAGATGGAAAATAAATGTTAATAAAAATAACAGGACCTTTGTTTCTATAAATTAAGTTCCGGTTACAATATATTTTGACGTAAGTTTTATCTTGATAATATTTTTTCCACTCGTAATTATATGTATGCATGCACTCTTGCTGTCACGCAGCAAGCGCCGTATTAATAAAGACAAATTTAAGTCAAATATTTTTTTAAAACATTTCGTGAAAACTGTCAGGGGAGTGGGGGGGGGGGTCTTGGAATATACTACACGTGGTCACCGAGGAGAGAGCGGGGAGTTAAAAATGGCAAAAAGTGGGTCACGTAGTATGGGTACGTTCCCTAATATGAATATTATTCTATAGTAATATTGAGAGTGTCCCGAACAACAGCACACAGGACAATTGCGCGCCGACAAGAAGGCGCAATACAAAAATAAATGAAACTTGGTTTATATGGGTTAGTTTTTTATTTATATCTAAATACAGTGTATACAAAAAAAAAGGTTTTTGATTTATTTTAAACCTATTTTTATATAACGGACTTTCGGCTTTAACGGACACCCCGTCCCCCCAATTAGTCCGTTATATCGAGGTTTTACTGTATTTCATTTTGGAGTGTTTTCAATGCCAAAAATTAATCAATAAACAAATGTAATGCTTTGTGAATTTAACGGTTATAAAAGAAATATAATTCTTTTTAATATTTTCCCATTCTCCCATCTCCCATCTACAGAGAAATAGATATTCCAAAATTAAAAAGATGTTATCAGATTTAAATTGGATTAATATAAAACGAGGATTAAAATTAAATACAATGATATTCATTCACAAAATATTAAACTACAAAATGCCAAAATATTTTAAAAATAAGATCAAGTATAACACAGAGCTACATAGACATAATACAAGAAATGCAAACAAAATAAGTAATCCAAATAGAAAAAAGACAAACACACAAAACTGTATTTACTATAAGGGAATAAATGAGTACAATAGCCTACCAGAAGATGTGAGGAAGCTGAGCAGAATCAACATCTTCAAACAAGAATATAAATGGCACATAACAATGGAAAATGTATGAAGAGAAATATTATTTATTTAATTATTTAATAAGTGTACACATATATATAATGTTTTTTTAATATTAGCTAATGATAAACAATGTATCATTAACTAAATAAAGATATATAAATAAAAAAAATAAAAAAATAAAATTCCCTCGATAAAATTTAACGTTTACATCAATTTTCCATTATTGAAGATACACATTTCAAGGATGGTTTCAAAAATTTTCCTCCATTATAAGTGGATTGTACCTAGGAAAGGTTAGGTTTGGCAAGGTAAGGTTAAAAAAGATTCTTTTTTTTATTGTACGCACGCCGAAGTCGGAATTATCATGCGCGCTTTAGCCTTTTGCGCAGTTGTCTGCGCGAGATTGTCGGCGCGCACTTTATTTATTTAATAAAGCTTTAAAAACATAAAAGTAGTTAATATTTAAAACATGAAAGTAATGCCCCGCTAACTAAATAACTGCAAACTGTCGTGAATCCTTTATTGAAAAAGAATCCTGTATACATTTCAAGGAATAAAACATGGCTACTGTTTTAAGGATAAAATACGAGCCCCAATTTACATTCCCGTCAACCCGTATCCTCAGAAAGGTACAATCTACAAACTTATTTTAAAAACTTGTCTAAAAAGGGCCATTTTCAAATAACAGCTCACTAAACATCAAATACACCGAGACTTTATTACTTTTTACGAAGCAACGCGACGTTGGGTGGTTTAAAATTTGTACTTTACTGTCGTCAAGCTTAAAGCTTAGTTATATTTATTCGCTGAAGTCAACTAGGTTTCTTATGGGGGTGCTTTTATAGATTCGCGTGTCCTCGCAGGGGAAGTTTTGGAGGGAAGGGTTGGCCAAGGCCGATGCCGTAAAAGTGTTTCAGGGAAGAATTCGAATCTTTGTTCATTCTTTTCTACCCATTATTGTCTTTTTTCAACGTGTTAAAGGTGTAAATCGGGAAAATTGTTTACGTATGTTATAATGTAATACGAGACAGCAATACACGAGTTTGAATGCTGAAAACTAACGAAAAGAGATCTACAGAATTTAGAAAAAATACTTCGAAATGATGTTCTGAAGGAGAATGATGAAATGAAATTTAAGACACATTCACATTCTAGAAATATATATACATTGCAGACGACAGCAAACAGATGCACAAAATGTTTAAGTCATATCATACATTCAGGCACAGTGAGAGAATTAAATAAAGAACTATGAAGAAGAACGATTGAGGGAAACATTCATGAGCCGGATGCTGTAATGGAGCAGAAGCAAAAATACCGGGAAGTAAAATACCCGATACAGAAGAAAGGGCAGTAGATAGGGCTCAGGTGACAAGTAAATCTGCCTTAAGAAGATTGAGATTGGTTTTAAAATTAAAATAAAAAGTAACCCATAAAAACCAAGTTTTTACAATACTACCTTTCTCATTTTCAGGTTTCGTGTCTACCATATGCGTCGGAATCTCCATACAACTCGCTGAATTATATGAAAAAAACATTAAAAAATTTAAGAATCCAAAATTATACTATAATTATTATTATTTTTTAACGAAAATTTGACAGATCTTCTCGATCGTCGCCACGAGTCAGCTTGCAAAGTTTCAGCTCGATTGGATCACGGGAAAAGGGTTAAAAATCGATCCAAAGTTTTTTCGTCAAGCAAACAGACGCCACGAGTTAAAAGAAAGGAAGTAATAAAGTTGTACATCGAAGCAGTGATGTGCCTTTGTGGATTCGCACCGTTTCGCGTGAACCAGTTATTAAAATGGCACACATGTTTTTGAAACACAATGCCCTCAAAATGGAATAAATGACGTACTTAACTCCTGTGTGTCGGTGGTGTAACGTAGGTATACATGTCATAGAAAATATGAAATATCTACCTTATTTACGAAAACTAAAACGTCACATTTTTTGTAATCATTGGAAAGACATTTTCACACCAAAATGACTAAATAAACTGTTACGAATGTATGGATTTTTTAATTAAAAATATTTATTCAATACTCTCGTATTTTCGGCTAGTGCGTAAAAGAGAGCAGAATATTGCACGTCGCAGTTAAATCGAGCAAGAAAGAGCACGACAATACCTCACATTTCATGTAGGACAGAGATGGCAGTTGCTTGGGTTTCGGAGAAAGAGAAAACAATATCAAAAGAGCACGGTAGAGTCGCGTAACACGTGTTAGACAAAGATGGACTGCAGTCGCCGCGTCGCTGAATTTAGTTGGTAATGATACGCCGGCGTGAGCGCACGCAAATTCGATATGCCATGATTTTATGATAATTTACTAAAGTAATGCAAATATGTATGTTTACCTTACATGATTATATTACGGGGTCCTTAAAAAGTCTTATCTGTATTGAAATACATGTATTTTACCACAAATATTAAAAACTATGTCGATTTTTAATCATGTAACACTGTGTTACACCACCGTTCCCGAAGTTATTTTTAGAACAGTCTTTTAAGAGTTAATATGGTCAGGAATAATAAGGAATCGATATATTAGCGATCAGCAAAATTAGTTTAGCGAACCGGTTGATTATTCAGGGAACATGGGAAGATTCAGATTTAGTTATGCTGTAGGTGGTTAGTGGGTAGGGTGTACCTTTGCTTTCTGCAGGCCCTAAAGAGTAACGACATCATAAATTTGTTTAAATAGAGAGAAGGTGAGGTGGATATTTTCTTCAGGATCCTAGGCTGCTACTGAGCAAAATTTGTAAGCGATGGCCTCAAATATTATACACATTTATATCGAAAGGAATAGGAATATTTTTCACGGGAACTTAATGATTAAATTTACAAAGTTTGGTTTAGATCGGTTAAAGCGTGTAGGGTTGTAGAAAGAATAGACTTACTTACTTACTACCCCGTGGGGGTAGGCAGAGAGGATAGAGCGCCACACTATTCTGTCCTGACATACAACTCTCGCTTCATCCACATTCATACATCTTCGCTTGCAAGCTCGATGGTTGTTGAGGCTTCTAACGGGGCCATCTTCCAGTATCTGGCTAATCTGGTCATGCCACGTCTTCCGCGGACGCCCTCTCTTTCTGGCGCTGTCAACACTTGCATTATACATCTTTCTCGCAATTTTTATTTTTCTCCGTATTTGCCAACCATTGATGATTGGCTGCTAATAATATGATTTTTATGCTGCATCAATTGATTAACAATCTTCATTTTCTTGATTTCGTTTAAAATTGTGAATTTGTGAACACATTGCAAACAAACGACATAAAACTTTCCCAGAACGATTCGCCGATAAAGCGATTTACGTCGGCTCACGACAGAGTTCCCGGAACAGTCGGGCTAAATGGATCCAATCCGATCTTTCTCAAGCCATTGGCTTTTTAATCTGCCGATTTATATAATTTATTATGAGTGTGCCTCCCCCGACCAAGGACGTAGAGCGATGCCCCAGTCGGCCCTGCGCATGCGCGCTGTCACCAAACTTCACCTTGAAGACTCGTTTATGAACGTTCGAAGGATGCTGGTATTTTTGATCACCTTTTATAAGTAACCAACTGTTCAAACCCGGCATTGCGCGGGTTAAGGATTAAGTTTAAAATAAGTTTATGGGAGGAAACAAAGGTTCGATTAGTTTACAATGCCCATAATAAAAACAATGTTTCCAATTAATCTATGTTGGGATGTCCAGGGGGGAAATGTGGCCTATTTTCCGCCGGGTCCTAAAGAATACGTATGCGAAATTTGGGTAGTACAACATAGTCAGGAATCTACCGGCCAAGTTTCTGCTGCTAGCTCTGGTACACCCTGTGTATAGATTACGGAGTTCTTTATTGTTGAAGAAATAACTAAATAATTATAATAATTATATGATTGGTGGTCGAATGGACACCCTTTGGACAAATCTTGCTCTCGATACTACCACTATAGTATACATCAGACTGAGCATTCTGAGTAATTGGCACCTGTCGACCTACTCCACCAAACACCGAGACGAATTTCATCTCCTTACATGCTCACTAAATCCAAAGGCCAAATTATAATTTAATATATTTTTAAAATTATTTGTTTACTAATTGTAATACTTATTTACTTATAATATATACTTATTTACTTATAATACATATTTTATTTATAGATCGTAGTGCATAGAGCTACGACACTTTAATCAATATATAAATATATAAAAAGAAACCGGTGTTTCCCTACCCGCCAAGTTTTCTCCACAACCAGCCACAACCACCCACCGGTGGTTATGGTGGTGGATAGCCCATGGTGTCACATCGAAAATATGCGAGTTTGGTGGGGGTGTCTGTGCGTGGGTGGGAGTGGCTGACGAAAATGTGCTTTCTAGCACATTGTTTTGTTATGGGAAGGCCGCAAATGCTTCAGATTATTTCAAAATAGTCTAGAAGGTTCCGGAAAAAACTGCTCTAGAAAGTTCTGGAAGGATAAGGTTCTAGAAAATTCCCGAAAGTTCTATAAGGTTCTAAACTGAGTAGCAGAATATGTCGGTGTGTCTAGAAGGTTCCTGTACATTCAATAAATTTATTGAAAGTTTTGGAAGGAGAATGTTCTAGGAGGTTCGCGAATGTTCTATGACGATCCAAACAGTATAATAAAAATCTACGCTTGCGAAGCCGCGCGGGCACAGCTAGTTCGTAATAAAATTGAAATGTAAGCATTTCATCATTATCAAGTGTAAAATGGGGGAGATTAGAGTTGAGGGGGCTTAGTGGGCTCGGTTTGCAGTGACGTCACCAGGCAGTGAGTGTCCTCGCTGTTTTACGACCCTTTGTCGGAGAGGGTGACCTCTGGGATTCGGCAAACAAATTATTATTTTCTGTTTGCTCAAGTGATTCGCGGAGTTAGGCTCGGCTTATTGGTCGCAATAATTTAATAATGTACATGGCAGGCAGGACGCGCTACAGAGTGGGCAGCGGAACTCATCGCTTCGTTAATCTCTACAGAAATATATTTAAACTATTTGTATCTCGAGAAACAAAAAATCTCTTGTATACAGCTCCCAAAGTAATTGGATCCAGAACATGAAAACGAAAAGAGAATTCTCGATGCTTTCGACATGTGGTGTTTGCATCCTGTTTTGCATTTATTCTTCAAGAACTAGATGAGATTGTGGATAAGGGGTGAAAAGGCCCGTAGAAGCTAGCTGACATTGGAAATGCTTTAGAGCGTGCAAATAGACGATTCATTAAATTAAGTAATGGATTTTTTGTGGGGTTTCTGGATGGTTATTTCGGTTGCTATGATGCTAAATAATTGAATGGACCTTCCTCTGAATCATTTTCTTAATTTTTTAGCCAGGAACTTCACTTTTCTACCCGACTTCTTCTTCAAGTAATGACTGCAATTTATAAACAAGACTTCACATGCCAGGGCGAAGAAAGCAGTGTACGAACATTCGCGACAACACAGGTGATGCCTATAAAGACAAACGAGTACCGGATACACTTATTGACACAACTTCGCACGTTTTAAGAGCAAGTATTTCTAATAACAATTCTTTGATCCTAGTTTTCGCTGCGAATGAAAATGCAATAAAAATTATTTATAGAACCGAATCAAACATACGCCTGCAGAGACGAAGTAACCTCTCTCAACCTGATTCTTTACACCAAAATAATTGCACGACTATATTACTAAAGAAATCTACGGTGTTTAAATCTGAAATGGAAGAATTATTTGTGTCTCAGATCCCCACTTATGTACAATATATTACAGGATGAAAACAGCTGATATGAACAGAAAGCCGCGGTCAGTTTTACGGAGTTTATTTAATTTTCGGTTGAATTATAGTGAGTGCTTTGTCGCTCGACCATGGAAGATAACGGCGGTCATTGGTGTGTCAGCTGATTGAGCGCACCTGGGATCGTCAACTTTGTTCCTGGTCATAGTGTGTGCAGGAAGCTGTCAAGGTGAAGATCGTGCTGTAAGCTGGAGATGGTGCTGATGATTCCCTTGATGCAGGTGGCGTATCGTGGTGAGGTTGAAGATTATGTGGTAGGTGTGATGATGACGAGGACAGTGAGCGATGAGGCTGGCAATGATCGATGGGTTGGAGACTGGAGGCGTAGCGATAATGTTTGATGTCGTAGCTACTGCAGGTTGAAGATGTGTCGTATGGTGTAGAGAGAGACGAGCTACGTAGCTAGGTGATTTTCAAATATTTCATCAAAAATGTATGGACGAGTATAAGAATATAAGTCAAACAGCGTTTCTTTTTTTTATTATTGTTAATTAGTTTTATTAGGCTATGTTTTTATTGAATATACATACTTAGTACTCATTATTTAATTTAATAAAGCTTAATTCACTAAGTATGTAAACAAATATGCGTTATGATTATCCACATAAAAAAATGTAATGATTATACAATAAATTGGCAAAGATTCGTGATTAATATGAGATTCTTTAAAAAGAAGGTTTTTCATAGTGTTTTATTTCCCAAAACCTTTCATATAACGGAAAATCACAATTAAAGTAATGAAGAGATAATAAGAATTATCTTTATTTTTATTTGGTTAACTTAGTACGTGAATCAAGATTTTTATATATTATATTGAAAGTGAAAAAGCGAAATCTGGAAGCAACCATATATAAATCTATCGCGTTTACAATTTCCAGGCACTTGTGATTGATGCACTTTATGGTCACACTGTGCGTAAATCGTGTGTATATTTAAAGCCATTTATTTTTATTATATTTGAAAATATACTCATGCACAGAGTTGAAAGTTGCTAAGTGCGTCTTTAGCGTCGTTTTGTCTCATTAGGATACCATTGAAATATATTTATACGCTTTTGAGCAAGAAATCAAATGAAATGGACAACAACTCACGCTAAATCACAGACTACGTAAAAATGTACATTTATTGAAGTTGTCCAATCATTTAACATCTCTGTGACCAACTGGGGTCCATTTTGGAACCTATGACGTTCCAGGAACCCTCCCTCGCGCTGTTTTATTTAACATCTTTAAATCCGGATTATTTATTACAAATACGGTTGTTTGTAAGGATACAAACAACCGTATGTATCCTTATACATGGCGACGCATGTAATGACCCTTTGAAAATCAATGAAAATCAATGATAATATATGACGCACTTGGAGAAAACTTGGAAGAATTAGTAAGAATGTTAAATGAAGAATTAATTAATATATCTAAATGGCTTAAAATGAATAAATTAAAATTAAATGCAAAAAAAAAACAAAAGATATGTTAATAGGAAATAAAAGGAATAATGATGAGATAAAGATAGAGATCGATGAAAAAGAAATAGAAATAGTGGATAAAATAAAATATTTGGGGATAATTATAGACTCTAAATTATCATTTAAAAAACATGCTGAATACATAACAAAGAAAATTACAAAGAAAGTATCATTCTTAGGAAGATAAGACCAAAATTAACTAAAGAAACAGCGATAACAATATATAAATCAATAATTGGTCCTCATTTTCAATATTGCCCCACTATTTTGTACCTATGTAATGAAGGAGATATAAAAAATTACAAATTCAACAGAATAGAGCAATGAGAATAATTCTGCAGAGAAATAAATATTCCAAAATTAAAAAGACGCTCTCAAATTTAAATTGGATTAATATAAAACAAGGATTAAAATTAAATACAATGATATTCATTCGCAATATATTTAAGTGATGTCATAAAATTTAAAAAAATAATTAGGATCCGATATGTACCCCTATCCACGTGAATTTATCATCGTCGGTCATATGAAGGTTAAAACTTTTCAATGTCATTGCAAAGGTTTTTGACCTGCATAAAGAAAAGATGTTTATTTATACAAAAATATAAACAAAGTTCGGGACGTACTTTGATTTATCAATTGTTATTAAAATTAATTAGAAGCAGAATCATGTTATGGAATTTTTAACGAGTGGACGAATTTGATTTTCATCGTTAAGTACATCTTATTCCTTTGTCGTGTAAACGAACTTGGGCAATTAAGAGTAAAATAACGAAACCCTAAAGATTAACCGGCAAATATGTTTGACTTTAATTTTAACCTTAACAAAGGCAAATATCCTCGCTCGTCCTGAGGGAAGGTCAACGAACCCACCGGTAGCACGCACGCACGCATGCGTGTGCGTGACAAACACACACCTATACAAGTCCAGTAGTGAGTGTTTAAGTAGAATATCAGACATCTCGATATTAAATTCGCGCTGAAATAAAAGAGAGAATTTTGAATAATTTACAGAATATATTTTGATAACATTAGAGGAGATGGGGATACGATACATACAATGTGCTCAGTAGTACTTGTAAAAAATCATGAAAATAATCATCTGCAATAAATATTCATCTACTAATCAATATTCTACTATTTTATTAGTCGATTAGAAACCGAGACAATTAATTAAGCAAGAATTAGGAACACAGAAGTCTTACCATCCTCTATCATCTTACCATCTATACCATCCTCCATGTCTAATCTTTTGGAAATACCTCGCGATAATTAGTTGAAATATGCATTCAATTCAAATAACTAGAACAATTTCGGAAAAATCAATTGTATTTTATGGTTTTGCATATTTAAAAAAAAATCATATGGCACCCTCGCACCAACAGGAATTTATCTGACATGTAGATATAATAGATATTGATTATTTTTAAGGTTCACAACGTTAATTTAGTGGTTGGATATAATTATAAATTCAAAAAACACTTTACAAAATTAAAAAACAATATGGTTTGTACCATCTTTGTTAGTATTTTTGAAATTAGTTATGAGATATTGAGCGTATTATGTATTTGGTTAAATATTCTTATTTTGATTTCTTAGACAAAATACAACATATTAATTTTTTTATTATTATTCAAACAAAAATTATTCTATAGAATTAAGAATAAAAAAAAACTTATATCTGATTTCGCGCATTTCATATAAGATAACTCATACATTTTATTTTCATTCAAATCAAGAGTTGGTATTCTAGAAAAATATTAGGAGTGCTAGGAAATTACTTTGTTTTCTCCTAAATTTACTAAAATATCAGTCTAGTAAGCAGGATGTATGATGTATGTAAGGAAAGTGTGACCTAATTATGAACGTAAACAAGTCAAAAGTGATGGTATTCGAGAAAGAGGAAAGTAAAAGAACGTGTAAAATTCTAGTAGGTAATGAATTTTTGGAACATGTAGATGAGTTTGTGTACTTGGAAAGTATGTTCGATAGAAGAGGGAATGTTGAGAAAGATATCGAGAGGAGAGTGACTGCGGGGAATAGGGTGAACGGTGCTTTGAACGCAATAGTTTTTAATAGAAATATGTCGATCGAGGCAAAACTAGCGCTACATAAAGGAATTCTGGTACCAACACTGATGTATGGAAGCGAAGCCTGGAGCTGGTGGAAGAGAAACGAAAGTAGATTGAATGCAGTGGAGAAGAGATCCCTCAGACGTATGTGTGACAAATCAATCTATGATAGAGTAAAGAATGCAGATATTAGGAATGAATGCAAAACTGATCTAAGCATAATTAAAAGAATTAAAAAAGGGTCGCTCAGATGGTTTGGGCATGTTGAGCGAATGAATGAGGAAATAATGGTAAGAAAGATATATAATTCAAATGTTGATGGCGCCAGAAAGAGAGGGCGACCGTGGAAGACGTGGCATGACCAGATTAAGCAGATACTGGAATATGGTCCCGTTAGAAGCCTCAACAACCAGCGAGCTTGCATGCGAAGATGTCTAATATATATAATATATAATATATCAAGCAGTAAAATTTTAATGATTTTATTTTTAAAATTTGATTTAAGGTTGTGTGATTAAATTCGGCGTTAATTGATGACCTCTCGGCGCGTACGCACGCCCCCCGTCTACCCTGTCACGTCCCCTGAATGTCAGTCCCACCCCTGCGCCGGATCAAGGTCAACCCTCTTCGGGAGCGGGCCGTCCCTAGCAACCCACTTCACGGGAACGGCCGTGTCTCGAGGCAGTCTCTTCATTTGAATTAGGAATATTTTTTAAGGATGCTATTGGTCGGAGACGCGCGCATATACAATACAACCATAACCCGTCCTTTGTCGGGGAGGGTTATGGTTGTATTGTACTCTTATGTATTGTGTTTCCTCGCGTTCGACGAATTTTAAAGGGACATCTTAATACGCGGATCTTTTAGACATGGTTAAATATAGTTACTTGTATTTTAGTACATTAAAAAATAAATTTTATTCAATTGCAAATTAAGGTAATCTTACGTTGCGAGATTCGTTGCTAACATGAAAGATGTTTTACAGAAAAAATGTTCTATCGTTTCTGCCTTCGTGAGAATAGTCAAGTCGTAATAATGAACGTATTATATTAGTCCGAAACCGAATACATCAAAATGGCAAAAATCAAAATGTCCTTTTTCTAATGAAATTACATAATTTTTTAGTTTTGTAATTTTAGATGAAAAATATTAATATCTTAGTGACTATTTTAATTTGAAATGATATAATCAATTGACAGTAGGCAATAGAAATGTTTTAACCCGTATTGAGAATGATTACTCTTAAATAAAAATAATTTTAATGTAAGCAAAAAATTACTTATAAGTCAACTAGATATAAGAATTGGAATAGGCAAGTATTTGAAGTCAGTTTTAATATTATTATAAATTATTGCAATTAGCTGCTGCTGGGTCACCCTTCATTTAGAAATATATAGTCTTTTAAAGATGCATTGTAGAACAAAAAAAAAACTTTACTATAGGTTCTATTTTCATGCAA
This sequence comes from Agrypnia vestita, assembly GCA_016648135.1. Classification (NCBI taxonomy): domain Eukaryota; kingdom Metazoa; phylum Arthropoda; class Insecta; order Trichoptera; family Phryganeidae; genus Agrypnia; species Agrypnia vestita. Next base: position 95,386 of record JADDOH010009738.1, read on the forward strand.
TAAAAGTGATTTTGCTTTTATTATTATTTTCTTTACGAATTTTGGATGCATATGTGTAAGCTTACTGATAGATTTAGGTATTCTAAAATGTAAAAGTGAGATAGCTGTTATTTATAAAGGAAGATCGATCTAAGTGGGTACCTAATGATGCGTGTATAATGTAATGGCCGTATGTTTTTAATTTAATTTAATTTGTACATTTAATTAAATACTATATTATAATATTAATTCAAATATAATAAATAAACAGACAAAATTTGTGCACAACCCACTATTGAATATTTTTCAACTTAAGATTCCATCCCTTCAGATGACATTCCATAATTAACACCGCAGAACGCCGACCCCGGGGCAAAAACAGCCCCGCCCCCCCACCACCCTTCACCTAACACCCGCTGCGTGTTTATCTTCTTTCAATGGTTTAATTCACAAACAATCCTGAATGAAGAGACATTGTTCTCGAAACCTTTAATTGTATCATCTAACTAAAGTGGGTGAAAGACAAAGTAGATTTGGTATTATTTTTAACTAAATTATCTACAATTGAAAAGTTATTTGCCTTTTCTAAATACGATCTTTTCTCTTATATAGAGGAATTAACAAAAATTGATTTAATAACAATATATATGTAATTTGCACATATCATTTGTATACATAGTCTAAAACTTACTCACAAATCTAGGGGAAAAGAGGGGAAAGGAGAGGAAAAAAAAACGGAAAATCCAGAAAGATAAAAAAAAAAAGCGAAAAAGGCAGAGAAGGAAAGAGGAGAGAAAGAAAACGGAAGGAAAAGTATTTTTTTACTTATGTCTGAAATTTCCAATACCTCAAGATATAGAGAAAAAATCTGAATACGTGTATCATTACAACATCCCTCAAAAATACGGGAATAAGTTTTCATGGCAATTTACATAAAATTTTGAATATTCTACTCGGATCTCCTGAAAATGTTAGACTACTATGTGCCAAGAAAACATACATGGACTAACGGAATTCGGATATTCCTAAATGTTTTTGTTATATTTTATTTCATTTGTAGCCGCATCTCAAATAATTTCATTACGTCTTTTTTATTACTTATTTAAATCTTATACTACAATAAATGTACGATTCAACTTTTAGAAGACGTATACAATATTTTATAATTTATATAAAGCTTGTTTTGTTAATTTTTTAGTTGTTAACAAATAATAAAATTAATATTTACGATAGTGATGTGAGTATGTAAATTTTAAATTCGTACATAAATAAATATTCGCGTACGTCTTTCGGGTAAAATGAATGAAATAATAAAATTATCATACTCCTTTCAACGAAGCAATTTGGCTAACTCATTCGCTTTCCCGCTGAACTCTCGACAAAGGATGGAAGAAGAGAAATCTATACAAATGCACGATTCAAAAGCGAATTGGAGAATCTGTACCGACCGATTTACGACACCGGCTCGAATCGTTTTCTCACGCCATGACCGTATTCTCTGCGCACATCTCTCGCATCGGAAAAACATCGCGGTATCGTGACGCACGTGACGTGGAACGTTTTTTCTCTCGGAACGAGAGTGAAAGGTATTATTTTGCCGCCATTATCGCTGCCGAGGTGACGTAAAGTCCGCGGGAAGAAAGGCGCGGAGAAAGTTCCCGGCGGAATGTTCTAGAACTAGAGCCGCTTACCGCCGGCGAGAGTTGGAGTTCGCACTTCTTTCGGAGTTCACCGAACGTGACACGGTCATTCGTTGCATTCGAATTCAGAACGAAAGCGGTCATTATCTGCGGCGCTATAACCGCACTATTTTAAGCGGTTATTCAACCGCCGCCGCCTCGGAGGTCGTTGGATCTACTTTCTCGTGTGTTTGCGTAACCAAACATTCTACGTACCGCGGCAAAAAGCTCGCCCAAAGGCATTTTTTAATATCTACACGCCCAAAGTTGAAGAAATCTCGGTACCACTACTCGTTACGCGGAAAAACCAAAACAGAATTCCTCGAAAGTTCAGCGACCCGTTGAACGTACATTCCATACTTTCTCGCAGATGTGTCTTTCTAGCTTGAAGCTTGTTATTATAATTGATTATTAATTTATGTATTTAGCCAAAATGACGATTGTATAGTATATTTATTTAATATAATATACACGGCTAAATAGCCTTTTACCTACAACAACATATGTGTGTAAACTACAGAAATAGAATTATACTTCAGTGTAGAAATAGACAAAAAATAAGATATAAAAGAAATATAATACAATATAATACAATATAATACAATATAAAACATCAATAATAAAAAAAATTGAAAACGTAGGACATAAAAGAGTAGAGATACCTATAATACAATAAAACGTGTGAATAATAGAAGCATAACATATAGAAGAGTAGAGATATAATTTAATAAAACACATAAATGATGGAAAGATTTGAAAACATAAAAGAGTAAAAATATAATACAATTTTGTATTATATAGCACCTTGAAAATATCTACCATATAAACACGTCTACGAAAGGGCGACGAATAGGCAGTATTGTAGGGGATTTGAATGCTTGCAAACGAAATTGCAATTTAGCATAAAATATGAAATACTTTATATTTATGCATGGGTGAATACCGACATCAGTAATTGAAAAAATCACTAAAGATGTAGCAAAAAATTCCAGGTTAAGAAAAAGGGTTATTTTGTTCCAGGTTGCTTCCGTATCAATGCATTTGCGTGCATTTTTTTACGATTTAGATCATTTCAGTTCATCTTATGCGTCATTAAAATGGTTCGAAAGAGAAGAAGTTCCATAAAGTAGTAGGACGAAATAAAGTCAAACGGCATAAGGAGAAAACATATTGTTCAAAATGTTTTTGCGGCTTTTCAGAAGCGTCTTTCCATCATCGTTGGAAGTACCATATCATTGTTCGTAATTGCGCCGTATCTATCTGTAAATCTTTCTGGTGATTAAAATAAAAACCATATGTATAATGAGAAAAGCTGTTATTGTGGGATATACATAGAATGCAGATCCAGCATCCAGATCCGCGTTCTCCGTGGGCATTCTCAGATGAACTCGGCTTAATGACGCCACCGCTTGATCTAGACTGGTTTATCGCGCCCCGTTTTGTACATAATTCCCGTTAATGAATCCCGCCCGGGAGACCGAGACCGGGTTAATACGGGGGTCGTAAGTCAGCTCCCCTGACGACGTTTATATTGTCCGTAAATACGGCCGCGCCCGAGTGCGTGCGCCGTGCCAACTAAAAATGCCCCTCGCTCCAACATATTTATGAAGTGAGTGCAACAGTTTTACTCGGCTCCAACTTATTTTGTTGCTTTCGAATCTGTTTATTGTCGTAAGATTTTATTTTGAAACCGCAAACTTCTCGGATATTTTGAGATAATGAACTTGGCATTGGGTGGGAGTATCATTCTCGCATTTTGACCGTAGCGCACCGCTCCAGGAAATAATGTGTGGATTGTGGATGCGTATTGTTCCGTACGCAAAATACTCAACATACTCTTAAGAAACGTCTTCTTGTAATGTTGACGACGATGTTGGTGATGATGATGATGGTGGTAGTGACCATAACGACGATGATGACGAGAATGGTGTATGTCAAGGATAGTGTACCTAAATAATGATGAGGTTGTTCTTGTACACTGAGAGCCCGCACAAGCAAATTAAAAAAAATCTTGAAGATCTTACCACTAAAACATAAAATAATAACAATTGTATCCTGACAAAGGGACCATAGGCCTTGAAGCATGTTGATATTTTCAATATAAAAAAGTGGTAAAAACTAAGTTTATTTTATTAATAATGTCATCACAAAATTATTTTGCTATTTTTGAAGAAGAAGTAAATATATTTTTTTGCAAATCCTTGTGGTACACCGTAGACATAATATTTATTAATAATATAAATAATGCCTTCCAGTTTGATATTACTTCTTAATTAGCTACCCTTATTTAATCTATACATAATGCCAGGAAATTAATGTTATTTTTTAATGTTTTGATATTATACTTTTAAGAGTTTATTTGTATACTGATTTTTAGTAAAAAGCTTGTCAAAAAACTGTTTTTATTACGCAATTTAAATCTTGATACATACCTACATATTACAAGTATTTGGGACGATTAATTATCACTGAATTTTTAATTAAATTTATAAACTTTCCGTTTGATTAAATATATTTTATCTGAGCATACTTAATAAAAATTTTACTATTTTTTTCTTCAATTGATTCAGCAACATTGTAGATTGACATTTAAAAAAAATATTGATTATATTATTTGTTTATATCTTCTTCTTTTATATGAGTTATTAATTTGCAATTCATTTATTAGAAAATGATCACGGTTTTGATAAAAATTTAGGACTTTCTATTTTACACATAGTTAATTTTGGTGTGAAATTGAATAATTTAGAATCATTAGAATTTAGTAAAGCAAATATTATTCATAATCAATTAAATATAAGTAACTACTAGCCCAATTCAAAAAAAATTCCAGTGATTGCGAGGAATCAAGAACTTCAGTAATAATATTGAAAATAATTTTTCAAATAATTTAAAAAAAAAACAAGAAACAAAAGACATTTCATTCCGATATTTTGACAGTTATACAACGATGGTAAGGTTTTACCGAAAAATGTTGGTGGAATTATTCATATAAAAGAAGTAGATATAAACAAATAATGTAATCAATATTATTTAAATAAATTATTTGTTATTCAATATAAAAACGAAAAAAATTTTTGGTTTATTAATTAAACGCACAAGTAAATTCATAAGTTAATATACCTACTTGCAGATGTCGCTGGTTCTTGACACCTAAGTGTGCGCGCATTTAATTCGGAAGGTCAATTTAATAACAATATTCTGAGTGAATAATAATTGTTTGTCAAGGATTGTGTGTTTTGAAATGAGCTGCTAACCGCGAGGGACAGGAGCCCATAAACATGCCGGGAGCGCCGACGCCGCACAATGGAGAGGGGCGATCGCGCTAATGAGACGGCAAAGGTCGACAGTGTGGTGTATTTTGAAAGTGTCCCTCTCGTCAGTGAAAGTGTTTCGCATTTAAATGTATCTATGTTTTGTTTCTTTTTCTTTCAGTCATTCACTCGAAATGTTTAACGGTTAAGAAAATTTTCCGCTGATGACTTTAGTACATTTCTAATGTATTTAAAGTGTATTTTATTTCTAATCTGTTTTTGTGACATTTTTATTGAAAATAAAATCGAAATTTATATTATTTTATTTCGATAAGCGCTAAAAATGCCAGACTGTAACTAAATTAACAGTTGATGAAATAATTTCTTCATCGTCATCATCGTAATTTTGATTGAATTCTTGATGTGTAACATTTTTACGCTCCGTTTATGGGACTAATTTCGTGAGTGCGACGGAAACGTGTAACAATAAGTAGGAATAAAAAATGTTCCGATTTTGAATTTGTTGATTTTATTCGGCAGATTCAGTTTTGATATTAGACGTTAGGAAGAAAATATCATATTAGATAAATTAGGGCAATGTTGAATTTAGATTCTAATAGGTATCTCATTATAATTTTAGTTAATAAAAAAAAAATTCGACAAAACAAATACTATCTCTATATTTTATTGATGATAAAAAAGTTTTTTATCCTAAATGAAGCTATTTAATAATACCTGTTAAGAAAATACATTAATAAAATCATCTTATTCATTTGTCATAATATACTTTTCAAATGCAAGGCCTTTATTTATTTTATTCTATTTATTTTAAGGTTTTCTCTAGATATAAATAAATTATTTCTATTTTTATGAAACATTCAACATTTATATTATTTTTTATTAAACATTCAACATTTCCGCGTGAAATTTTTGTGCTATTCGATCTATTTATCAATATTTTAGGATTAAAAAGTGATAGTGATGGATATTTTTAAGAATAAATGTGTCACACTACTCGTGCAAAGAATGTATATCTTTATTGGTGTGCAATCGGTTTATGGGACAAAATTCGTGAATGCGACAAAAACATGAAACAGGAAGTAGAAAAAAGCGCGCGCTATATCTAAGAGATAATCCGCAGCAGCAGGCCTCTCGAGCCGCAGACTTTTTTACCGAGTCGGTAAAGAAGTCTGCATGCATCTAAAAAACATGGCGCCGCACACATAGGAAACGTAACGTAGGATATTACAAATTTTGACCAAGCCGTCATCATTTAACATCTATAGTTGAAACTTCCACACGCGGCTGAATAGTGTTCTCTGGAACGCCGAACGTATTGAAGAAAACATTCAAGAGGCCGCCGAAGAAGCGCACGAAATTCTCGATCCTGAAGAATCAACGACAGTGCTATATTGCTGTCTAATAATAATGACTTAATCCTAAGAGTTGGTTAATTTCTTAATTTGCAGAGATAAGTAAATCAAAAGCAGATACGTGTCGTGTTGATAAATAGTTCGTTACACGAATCAATTTCTTAAAATTAGTTATATAAAGTTAATTAATTAATAATTGATATTGTGATATCGTGTATTTTTAAAACTTGAGGTTAATTTCTTTTAATGCCGTGTCAATCATCCTTTTAAAATTGATTCATGATGACAAATTAATTAAAAAAAAACAGATAATTTCCTAAATAATAATAATGTCTTGAATCTATAAAATTGAATTAATTTCTCAATTTGCAAAGATGGTTAAATCAGATACAGAAATAGATTTTACGGTCGCATCTTGTGTGCATATTCCTCCAGTGAACCCGAACGGGTTCTCATTTATTGTATAATTGACTTTTGTAATTGAGTTTGGTCTCTTTTAACTGCTTATTCTATATATTTTATTATTTATTAAGATTTTTATATATTAGATAATAGTATATTATCTTTCTCATTTTTATTTAATTAGATTACACCAACTATTTGATTGTAAGTTGTTATCCCTCACCACAAACAAGAATTCATAATTCTTTTTGGTGAGGTATATACATACAAAAAAATATTGGATTGTTAACATTTTCTAATATTGTAATAAAATATTATATATATTATTAATTAAATAAATAAAAAAATGTGAGAATATAGGCAGCGTAAACGCGAGGAAAAACTGGAGAAGTACAGCCGAAAAAATCACAATTAATACCCGACTAATATTTTCACTAAGGTTACTGAGAAAAGATGTTACACATCATTTGTGTCAACTATAAAACTCCTTCAATTATTTTTGTCTTTAACTTTTATGTCAAACTAGTTCATTTTTTAAGCTCCCAAAATTTATGTATTTTTTTAAAGATGTTTTGTAGATGTCTTATAGAGAGGAAATTATATTTTTTATGGGAAAGTAGGTATGGAAGTCTTTGGGTGTTCATAGGGCTTAGGGCTTAACTACTTATTCTACGGCTGGATGATCACTTTACACAATTCCACCCATGATAGAATTCCACTTCTATCAAACTTTTGGAAGTTGTATATTTTAAAGTTTTACAACCCGTTTCACGTATGCGTTGAAATTGACATTAGCGCCACCGACTTTTGCTTATTGTATATCTCCAATCAAATAAATAATATCACGAATGAGGTATGTTTTATTGTAATATTTTTTTATAGTAATATCCATCATGTGTGTTTTTAAAAAAAATTGATTAGTATTTTAGGTTATCACCTCTTCGTGGTGAGTACGTATTCACAACCATTTTCATATATCTAATTGATAATCAAATTTACAATTTAAATAAATTCTGTACATCTGAAATATAAATTTTGTAAGCTTTAAAATCCACCGATTCGTACATCCCACACGTTCTTTTAAACGTGCACCCATTATCGAGTTACATTTTATTCACAAGTATTCGTACATTATTTTACTGTTAGCACATCATTTAAATAAACGAATATATATTTCTTTTTAAAGAATTGTGCGAATATACTTTACAAATATCTGCCTTCGCCACATTCAAAATATTGAACGCGGGACAAGATGAAGAGGGTGATAAGTGCGAAACGCTCGACTAATATTCAAATGGATGTTAAAAAACTGTTAAACACTACTCGGGTGCTTGTCTGCCTTCGCCAACATTTGGATAACAATAACTCTTCTCTCGCGATAATTGAATCGCTAAATCTTTCGCAGCATCCCTGCTACGCGGCCGTCGCGACGCCTCTGCGCGGACGCCGGGCCGTTCTAAAAAGCTCCCGTCGACAAATTTCACAATGCATTTTCAGGAATGCGAGAATAGACGCAACATCTCTTAGGCAGGTCATAAATCAGGGACAGTGGTTTACGACCTTCATATTGGGCGAGGTCACATTCTTTATCCGGTTGTCCATATTTTATTACTCCCTTTCTTTTAACTCGTAGCCTCTGATTGCTTGCTTGTCTGACGACCTTTTACCGTGATCCGACCGAGCTGAAACTTTGCAAGCGGACTCGTGGCGACGATCAAAAAGATCTAACAAATTTTCGTTAAAAAAAAGTAATAATTATAGTATAATTTTGGATTTTTCAAATTTTTAATGGTTTTTTCAAATTGGAATCATTACAAAACGTAACGTAATATAATCACGTAATATTTAAAATTTGAATTACTCCGTCGGTAGGTGTAATAGGTACTTCACTACGAATTTCGAAAATTTATGACAATTGGTTCACAGATGATAGCACACTAGGGTTTTTGAGAAGAAATCAAATAATAAAGAGATATTTTTAGAGATTTTTGACATAGATATTTGTCTAGACATTTTTCATTTTCAGTCAATCAATTATTTAATTACATGATGGTAAACATAATTTACAAAGAGAGGGAGTAAAATAAAAACATGGATTTTATTTGTTAGTTTTTTTTGTTAGTTATAAAAAGAAAACGGCAACGTTACTTCTGTTTTTTTAATACAATATTGATGTAAAATTAAATTTAAAAGTTCTTGTCATTTTTTTTAAAGTTTTTATGTTTATTTTTACCAATGGTATATTTTTTGACGATAATCGATAATCGAAATTATAAATTACTTATTTTGATATCACGTCTTCTTCGTATAGTCCAGGTGCCAGAGATAGGTACTTGAGTATTCGTAATATGAGGACCGCATTCTTGCAATTGATCCAAGTTCAAAATAGCTTATAGATTAACATGTGTTAAGACCCACGACAAATGAAAAAGCAACCTTAGCCAGAGTCTTTGATTCAGTATCAGTAAATATGCAGCGGATTGTCGAATGATGGCTTGTAATAATAATAATAATAATAATTGGATAATTTGTATAGCGCCGTTTTCGCGAAATACTCACCTCAAGGGCGCTTTACACAGATAAATTATTATCTTACAAGACAACTTACTGCTAGAAAAGAAAAAACTTATTTACTATTACTTATTCACTAGGTGGCATACAAGAAGTGGAATTAAAATTGAGTACTATAATAGTTTGTGAGTCCCTGAATGAATTATGTGTTTTCGCGGAGTGCACAATATGAGTGGAAAACATTAGCTAGCGTTGTTGTGGTCGGATTCTATAGGTTTTTATAGGATTGTCTAAATAAATGCGTCTTAAGTTGTTTTTTGTAATTGTAAAAAATCTAAATTAACTTGTATTTCGTCGTGAAAGTGTTTGAACAATAATTGTAAAAATATGAATAATTGATTATTTGTATTTATTTCGTGTATGTATCTTTAAATTTGCTGTATCTCATTAAATATTTTTAAGAACAATTTATGATATTTTTACTAATAATTAAAAAAAAAATTAATTTGAAAACCTATTATTACCTTTAATTATTTAAAAAGGCCAACAAATGACACCAAAATAAGCATCAAAAGAGCTCAATAGCGTGTACTCAATCAATTTACTTACTGCGTGGAGGGAGGGGGTATAAAAAAATTTTTCAATTTCAATTCAATTTAATTTTTGCATATAACATTAACATAACAAAAGTACATTCAAGTCGTAAATGTTATAAATGAAGAGTTTATAAAATGTTTTAATTAACATACGTATTCGTATCAAATGTTTGGAAGAGTCCTGCTTCGGAAAACTCTCAGAGATATGGAACAGATCGATGTCCAAAGCATCCATTGTTCAACATAGCAGTAGCTCTTCCAACAGGCATAACCATCTGCAGGTTGGTCCTGTATATTGGAATGTGAAACAATCTATGCTGACGATGTTTAAGGTAATTATCAGGAACATACAAACCAATGCTCTGCATAATTTCAGTATTATCGATCATACCGCGCAACAATCGATAAAAATGTGTAATCAAATACACATTCCTTCTAGTCTCTAGACTATTGTAGCCAACCATATCCTAGAGAAAATCGGTCGGGTAATGCCCATACTCTCTCATGTAGAGATATCTCAGAAACTTCTTTTGGACTTTCTCCACCATAAGAGAGTACTTGCCCTCATGTGGCCCCCAGATCATCGAGCCACCCTCGAGTCTACTCCGCACCAAGGAGTTGTAAAGAGTTCTCAGTACGCGGGTATTCTCGAAAACCCTGGCAGTACGCAGAACAAATCCTAACATTCTCAAAGCATTACCACTGATCGCCTCTATGTGATCGTGACAATTTGGACCAGGAGGGTTTCTGGCAACATCCATACTGTTAATCTATAAGCTATTCTGAACTTAGATCAATTGCCAGAATGCGGTCCTCATACTATTCATACTCAAGTCCACCCAGCTCCCGATCTAGAAGCCAATATCTCTTTTCTGAGACAGGGAAAAAATAGAATCTAAATTGAATTAAAGAGATATCTGCATAGAATTAGTTAATATTGGAACATAATGCAATGAAATATAAAATTATATCTTCAAAAGTAGTTTAGTGATATCGGGTAGAAACAGCGTTATTTTTAAACTAATCATACGCACCTACATTTTAAAATGTTAAAACATAGACGTATGTGTGGTAAATCCATGTATGATAGAGTAAAGAATGAAGATATTAGGAATGAATGTAAAGCTGATCGTAGCATAATACAGAGAATAAAAACAGGGTCGCTCAGGTGGTTTGGGCATGTTGAGCGAATGAATGAGGAAAGAATGGTAAGAAAGATATATGATGCAAGTGTTGACGGCGACCACGGAAGACGTGGCATGACCAGATTAACCAGATACTGGAAGATGGTCCTGTTAGAAGTCTGAACAACCGTCGAGCTTGCACGCGAAGATGTATGAATGTAGACGAAGCGAAAGTTGTATGTCAGGACAGAAGAGTACGGCGCTTTATCCTCTCTGCCTACCCCCTCGGGGAAACGGCGTGATGGTAAGTAAGTAAGTAAGTATCTTTCGTTGCCATGTTTTTATGCCGAATTTAAACATATCAATCGCCTTATAAGTGCTTTTACATTTATCGTATTGTGTGAACGTTTTAAGTGTTGTTGTATCAACGACCCTTAAAATGAAAGGTGTTATTTTTGGGCTTCGTTACATCGCGCTGCGAATAAATTGAGCAGCGCCGCTTCTCGTCCCGCACGCATTTATAAAAACGATCCTTTATTAAGCGGGGCCAACGTCCTGGGCCCGAGCGCCTCACCCGCTCACCCGCTCAGCCGCTCGCACGTGAGCACGTGAGCACGTGAGCACGTGTGCGCGCGGCCACCAGGCGACCAGGCGACCAGGCGACCAGGAGCGCGCGCAAGGTCACGGGGCGCATGAACCCGCCGTGAGACAACAACCCCACGCGCTCCCGACGCCGCACTGTGGAAAATATACGCCTGTTTCGGACCAAAAGTCAATAAATCTTTTGTTTCTAAAATTTTGCACACATGTAAAGGAGTATATACAGCTTAAAATGGACATAAATTATTCATATATATATAT